>APFE031319856.1:0-16631 GCA_000404065.3 Pinus taeda | reverse complement strand
TATTCTGTTTGATAAATTGTCGTTGAACCTGCAACTGCTATTGCTGAAAGGGATGTCCCTTAAGGAATTGGCGAAGCTGAAAATGGTTTGCAAATATTTCCATTCATTGTTCTCCATAACAATGAATAGAAATAGTGTTTTTGTCTAATGAGAATAATAAATGAAAATAATTGCAAACCAGTTTCAGCCTGCCAATTCTTCGAAGGAGATCCCTTTCAGGGATAGCAGTTGCAGGTTAAGGGGAAATCTATCAAATAGAATAGTATTGTTGTTGATCTTTGCAGTTTACTATTCTCGCATGTATCGCGGCCTTAGTGGGAACATCATGTAACATAGAAATATGGCAAGAGCTAACCAGCCTGCCATAGGGCATTAAATGACTCGTTAGCTGCATGCTCTTTAACTTTATAACACACCCTATTATTTTTCATTTATCTCATTATGTGTGTTATAAAGTTAAACGGTATGTAGCAAACCAGTCATCTAATGCCCTATGGAAGGATGGTTAGCTCTTGCCCAGAAATATAGCCAGCGTTACATGGAGGGGAATATTTTGGGAGAAAGAAATTGTAACTCACAAAATATAATGATATACAATCTTTGTAAAGATGATAGGTAATTTCTCATTCTTTTCCCAATCATAAAAGGTAGGGAATAAAGAGAAAAAAATAAACAGATAGACATGTATATGAAAAAACAATATCTATCTTTACTTTGGATCTACCAAGCAATGTAAAGGGATCAAATCTTAGTTGGCATATAAAGATATTTGATCTCTCAGTGCTTAGTAGATCCAGAGTAAAGGTGGATCTATGCTGGTTTAATTCATCTTTTAAATAGGCTACATTCACATGAATACCATGTGTCAATACCATTGATTTTCAATACGACGGGTCAATTCTATGTGCCATTTTTATTTTTATTAATATTTTTATTAAGGTTAATAGTTTTTTTTTGCATAATATTAATAATAAGGCCCTTGTTATTTGGTTCATAGGCTTCACCTAAAATACCTCTAGTTTATTTATATTTTTATTTATTTTACCATACTTTTAGAGTAAGTATAAAAAGAGGCTTTATTTATTTACCATACCTCCGATTTATTTATATTTATATTTATTTACAATACCTATATTTTGAGTGTTCATAATCTCTTTATATTGTAAATTTATATTATGTTTATACATGATAATAATTAGATTGATTTGGGCTGACATTAGATTAAAAATGTCGAATTTTTACATTTACATTTACATGTTTTCATGAGATTTACCTCTACACTGGGTTGTAGAGCGCCTCTTGGCACAACAAACATATCAAAATAAGACCAAGTTAATATTAGAATGATATTTAACATATAATCTTTTTTTTGGAATAGACAGATTCATATATGAAATATCAAGTTTAACTAGGATTGATAGTATTCATGCTTCCAAATAAATTGACTCAAACATTATTAAGGGACAATGTTCTCAATTTGCTCGCTTTAGTGGAAGTCTATGAATAGTAAGAGGGTTAAACCAAGAATATGTAAAAGAAGTATGGGAATAGTCGTCTTAGTGGGATAGATATAAAATAGAATAAATAGAATATATTAATTAAAAGAATTAGAATAATATAATAAATGGGATGAAGGACCATATTAATAAAATAATAAAATAATGAACTTGGTCCAATTTATTTTAATTCTAAAGTGGAGAATGATAAAATATTTATTTTAAATTATTAATTAGTATTAAAATTATATTAAATTAGATGAATTAGAAAAATATGCAATGTGCTATTTGTTTTAGTGGAAGTATGGGAATAGTAGTCTTAGTGGGATAGATATAGAATATGACTGTTACAAAAGTATAGAGGATAGTGATAAAACATGATCATTAGGACAGAGAGAAAGAGATAAAATTTGTTTGTTAGAAAAATAGAGAGAATGTGAACATTGTTGATTTGATGTTTATTAACAATAAATAATTAATAATTTGTTATTAATAATTAACAACTACTATTTTTTTTGGAAGTTGGGGAAAGGTTGTGGTTAAATTAGGGTAAATATAATATATTAATTTAAAAGAATTAGAATAATATAATAAATGGGATGAAGGACCAAATTAATAAAATAATGATTTTGTTCAAATTTATTTTAATATCAAAGTGGAAATCTAAAATTATTTTCAATATTTAAATTAGTATCTATTTACTTTAAATTGTTTGATCTACGTAATTTTAGGGAGTTGAATCCACTTTTGTATTCAAAAACATTTCTGAGGTTAGACTTCTATGATCCATAATGTTTAGAGAGAAAATTTTCTGGAAAAAATCACATCAAATAATTTATTGAAGCCAAGAAATCACATCAAATAATTTATTGGAGCCTGGAGAAATCATATTCAAAAATATATTTCTTCTATAAGCTAGACTATGCCTAAAATTATATTAAATAAGAATAATTAGAAAAATATAATAAATAGATTGAAGGGCCAAATTAATAGAATAATAAAGTTCGTCAAATTGATTTTAATATTATGGGACATGCTAAAATACTTATTTTAAATTACTAAATTGTTATTATAATAATAATAAGTTTTAATAAACTAAAATTGAAGGATAGCAGAGGCTATTTGTTAGATTTTTTGGAATGTTTTCAAGCCTAATTTGTAGTCTAATTTGTCTAGAATCGAACTATAAAATAAAATGATATTTTTAACATCCACTAGACTATAAATAGTCTATGGGACCATTAGTTCCTTTTTTTTAGCCTTTTTCAATTCAATCATTTTCTTATTGATAATGAGCTGGCCCAACCTTCCAACAATCCCATTCCAATAATCCCTTGGCTGAAAAGACAATTCCAAGAAACTGATGCTAACATATTCCCATAAGTTAAAGTTTTTCTGCTTCCACTACCCCAGACATATGAAATATACACACGGTTCTTCCCAAGCTTCTTTAGGCATTCTCTATCTTCATGTTTCACACCAAAGTTGATGTCAGTTGGTTCTTAATTGAGCAATAAGAACATTTTCCCTCCACGAAATGCTAGCTCCAACACGCAAGATTAAATTCCTCAATGTATTACTTCTTTCTACCCAAGTCTTTTCCCCATGCCTATTTACCAAACTTCTCCATAACAAAATTCTTTAGCTCCTTGCATTGAGATAGATATTCCATTTTTTCATCCATGTGTAGTTTTGTTTCATTCATTGGAAACACAAATTTGAGGGGTGATCTTTTCAAAATCTGAGTGTCCATGTTTTTTAGGGTGTTAGATTCATACATGCAATCAAAAAACCAATTTAATCTATACAAATCAAGATTTGACCATAATTAGGCATTGAGGTAGATATTCCATTTTTTCATCCATGCGTAGTTTTGTTTCATTCATTGGAATCACAAGCTTGAGGGGTCAACTTTTCACAATCTAAGTGTTCGTATTTTTTAGGGTGCTAGATTCATACATGCACTCAAAAATCCAATTTAATATATACAAATAAAGATTTGATCATAATTTTTCCCTCATTCTAGCTAGAAACTCCAAAAAACCCAACAAGTAAACAAGGCCATTAATTTTTTTATTAAAGTAATATAAGAATATGATTAAATTAGGTTAAGATAATATAAAATAGAATTAAAGAGTTACAAAAATAGAATAAAAAATTTATTTAATTAGAGTAAAATTAAAGAAGAATTTAAATCAAAGAAGAATTTAAAATAGTATTTAATTAAATTTAAATTAATGAAGTATTAAAAATAGAGTTAAGATTAAAATTAGATAATTAACATAATATATATTAAAAGTTTTTAAAACGAGTGATTAATAAAAAATGGGGTGGGGATTGAAGGATGAGACTAGGAAAAACAAAGGGTTGCGGATAAGGTAACAAAGAGGAGCCAGTGAAAGGTGAAGGGGAAGGTGAAGGGGGAGGGTCACTGAGAATGGTTAGGCCTAACAGGGTTAGGAGGATTATTATTAATGGACAAAAAAACAATAGTGGCTTTCCAAGAATGGCTCAATTGTTATCCATCTTCTTTATTAAAGTTGTTAGTGTGCTTTTTAATTTCTAGAGCCTCCCTAATGATGTGGTTTGAGTGGAAAGAGGTAGAGGTGAAGACTTTGGTTTTTGCAAAACAAATTAAATGCTTGGTATTGTGGGAGTGTTCATTGATAGTCGATTTAGTAATTCAGTTATGGTATGTGTCATTCATATGCTCTTTAAGCTAGGCTTTGAAGGATCTTCCAATTTCTCCTATATAAGACATTCCACAGGAGCAAGGGATCTCATATATTTTGAGGCCAAAAATGGGGCCACTCTTGTCTTTGGCCAACATGAATAGCTTACTAAGGGTTTTATGGGGTTTGAACAAGGTTTTGATGTTCCTCTTAGAAAGGATTTTGGAATTATTGTTGGTAATTCCCTAAATATAGGGAAGGGAGACTTTGGCTAAGGGTGGATTGATGACAAGGATTTTAAGATTAAAGTGGATAGCATAATGGAATGATTTTTTGATATAGGACAAGGAGTAACCATTAGATTTAAGGGTTTTGGTGATATGTTCTTTTTCATTGCAAAATTATTGAGAGGGAGAAATATGATTCGCACGAGTAGCAAGGGTTTTAAGTACAACATATTTTTGAGCAAGATGATGGTGAGAGCTAGAATGAAAGTATCTATCAGTATGAGTCTTCTTGCAATAGACTTGGTGGGTAATCAGGATGACAAGAGACAAGGATGTTAAGAAAGGGATGGATTGTTTGGACTAAAGCTCCATATTGAATTGGAACTAGGAAGGAAAGTGAATAATATGGGACAGGAAGGTTCAGAGTTGTAGCATACCATAGGACCAAATAAAAAAAGATATCATCGACAAAGAGCTTCAAAAACATAGGTTTTAAGTGGAAGATTTTAAGGGATAAGGCTTCAGAGCGCTATGTGAATTTGTTGGCAACAATAAGGGAAATGGAGGAACCCATGGTTGTGCACTCAGTCTTTTCATAGTAGAGTCCATTAAAAATGAAGAAAGTAGTGGTGAGGAAAATTTTGATGAGTTTGAGGGTCTTAGAATCAATTAGTTTTTAAATGAGGTCAATGGCTTCTAAGATAGGGTTTTGGTAAATAGGGAGATGACATCACATTTAACCATGTTTTTGTTTCCATCAAGAATTAGGTGTTTAGTTTTCTCAGTGAAATCGATGAAGTCTTTTAACAACCCTCGGTTAAAGTTCATATAATAAAGGTCAATAAAGTCAAAATAAGACCAAGGTTGTGGGACAAGTATTCCAAGTTGAATGTTGGGAAAATAACTATAGTGGGCATCACTTTCGGTTTGTTAATGGCTAATGAAATTGGCAAATACTTGGACACGACAAAGAGCCATTAATTGGCATTTTATTTATGAAAATAAAGGAAATAGGAGAAAAGGAAGGCTAAGAGACATATATTTGCATGAGAGGGATATTAGAGGAAAAATGAAGGAAAATGAAGATAATAAAGGCCTCAATGATGAAATAGCTTCTAAGGATTAGCTAATAGATTTTTATCATTTTGGATTTGGAATTAGTTTTAGAGAGAGAAAGGAAAACCAAGAGGAGAAAGAAATAAAGCAAGCAAAGGAAGGGAAAGGACTAAGCAAGGACAAGCAAGGAAAGAAAGGAGAAGGTTGGATCAACAACTTGAGTAGGACATTTTTATAGGTAACAGGTTGCATGTGTGGTTTCCTAGATGATATGTGAATGCATGGTTTATGCATTTGAGTATTTGGTTCATTTGTTTTCATTGGCATGGTTTTGGTCGGATTTGATAGTGGTTTTAGCCTTGCCTTGCGGTTTCCTAGATTGCCATTATGTCATGGGATTCATTTCTTGGTTGAGCTTTGGATTGCCAAAATGCGTTGGAACCATGTGAAGTGGTCTCAGGAAAATTCCCAATGGTTTGGGGTGGAGATGGTTTTCTTTGGGAATCCTTTTATAGGAGGGTGTAGACAGGAAAATTCCTCAAGGTATGGTGAAGAAATTATGAGGCATCCAAGCTTGTTTTGGTTTGTGATCTCTTGACTATTTTTTGTGAGATTGTGGTAGTTTGAGGTGGAAGTGGTTTAAACTATGGATTCCCTTAGTTCTTTATGACTTGGTTTATCCCATGAGATCCCACATTCATGCACGGAATATGCCATAGTGGTGAATGACTGAAAGAAAGTTTTGGTTCGGTTCAATCTATGGTCAAATCGTATGTGGAAGTGCTTAACTTGGTTGGAACTTTCATATTTTAGTAAGATTTATTTTCATATTATGATTTATGAGCATTTGTACTTGTTATTATGTTTATTTGATGGTTTTTCTGTCATGGTTAATATTATGGTTGTATGTTAGTTATAAGCATGGTTTATTAAGCGATTTGGTTATGGATATTATGACACTTTGATAAGCTAATAAATGGTTTATGAATGCATAGGCTAACAAGTGTTGTTGCAGATACTTGAGAGGGCATTACAACTTCTTGGGGATTTTCAACTAAAGTACAAAGACATAAAATTAGGTATGCATTCATGACATGTAGCTTACATGTTTTCCATGTGTTTCACAAAATATCTAGTATGTTCTAGTTAGCCAAGGTCATGTTTTTTATTCAAATTTGAATTATTAACATTGTTGTTATGAGAAATATGATTTTGAAAAGTTACAGGAACTTTTGGGAAGTGGCTTGGAGGATAGCCTAGAAAACTGGCTTAGATCTCAAGACCGAAGGCACAAAAATGAGGATCTGGGGTCATAACCACGTGGAGCAAGGCTTGTGAGTGTGGTTGGAAGTTCACAACTACATGAAGGTAGTGTCAAGGGTGTAGTTATAGGTCTAGGTGACTAAAACAAGGTTCCATATCATGGATTGACCACCTAGGTTGCTGGGTGATTTGTAGTCCCTGTAGGATGTTAATTTGTGGCCGGTTTGTAGGCTCTACTTCCTTAACTAAAACTAGGAGTTTGCGTCATGTCATATTGGAACTTCTCTTTGCATTTACCTAGAGTTCTTGTAAAAGTGGGTAAATGTGTGGTGTCACATTACTGATTGGTATCAAAGCTTCTAGGTTCAATACTTGGATAGGATGGGAAGGATGTGATTGCTATGCATGCATGTTAGTTGTATGCATGAATTGTAGTGGCTATGGTTGTCATGTATCTAGTTGGTTTTACAATGAATGATGTGGATAAGTTGATATGTTCATGTCATTATAGGTGTGTGTTTGTGTGTGTGTGTGTTGCGATAATATGGAAGGATTGTGAATACGAGATAGCCTCCCTTGAACTTCACTGCAGTATATTGGTTATGTTTATATTTCATTTATCTAACATGGTATATTTGTAGGAAGAATAAGATGAAAGATGACAAGTAGAATGGTCAATTACAGTTCACGTGACTCTCCTTATAGATCAACTAAGAAACATGGGGAAGAGAATTCTTTTGGAATAGTATACACGTAGGTACAAAGAAGCAAAGTCATGTACATACCGGTGCACTAATTTAAGAATACCAAGGGTCCTTACCATGGTATTGGCCCACAATATTGAGTGCATTAACAGTTACTTGATCCCATCTAAGATTGGCACTGGCAATAGTGTAGTTTTAACTCATGGTATTGGCTAAGGCTCTAACTATATAAGGAGGTGAAGATCAAAGCGTTAAGTGTGAATGTGAAAGGGATTTTGATGAATACTTCAATATGAAGTATATTTTCATTGTAAGGGTCATAGTTGACACATATATCTGAAAAAATTATGCATCGATGAATACAATGATGGATCAGGATCATGAGACCTAAAATGACTTTCCATTATATGATTTTCTCATGGATTGACTAGATTTAAGTATTGATGCATGTTTTTATCTCTAAATATTATGATCTGCACCTTTCTGAATTTCTGAAGAGCTAGACATTTTTCGGTAAAAAATTATAGATACATACGCAGGTTTGTCTCGGTTAAGTCATGTATACACGCGGGTTTCTTTATTCAAATTCACGTACATAAAGGAAGGGTTTTTGTTCATAAATTGATCAACCTGGTTAATGATGATGTATCTATGTTGTCTGTCAGTGATGTCCTCATGTTGATTTGGGTTGAGAGATAATGTCTGAAGTAGAACTAATTCAATTATGAAGTTGAATTTGGTTACATGTTGATTGGTTGAAAATATTATGCTAATTGTATGAGTGTTCTTTGAGCTAACATAAAATTGCAGAATAACTCTAGGAAACTCTGTGTTTGATTCAGAATTACACGTTTTTAGCATATTGAGATCTGTATGCAGGTTTCTCTTCAAAAAAGTGCATATACATGTGGGTTTCCTTAAGTGAAGTAGTGTATACATGTTGGCATATGGATGATTGGGGTTGGAGTTGATTCTATATGTTGATGTTGTATTCTGAATTTAGTTCTCTGTTCTACTTACATTGATCTCACTATTTTGTTTGAATTAAGTTGGTGTTTGCATCAGTTGATCTACAAGTTGTGATGTATTAAAGAACATGGATCCAATGTGAAAATTTATCAAACATGGTCCACGGATGTTGTTGAGGGTTGGATCCGTTAGTGAGGAAGTCAAAGCTTCCTACCAGTAGTAGTTGGAAATCAGATCAGGGGGTTTGAGCTCCCTTCCAATAGGATATGGAGAATGAGTGAAGGTTATATCCTTTAGCATGTGGCTGCCTACGTACTAGCATTAGTCTACACCAGTACAATAAAGTAAGAAATTTTTCATATTAATAAGATTGAAGACTGAGATGACAACAATGGTGGTTTTCTCCCACATTGGGTTTCCACCTTAAATCCTATTATTTAGGTGTGTTGCTTATATGTGATACTTTATTCTATCCTTACTGCACCTACTTGTTATAGACATTTTTGGGCACTGTAACCCCAGTCATATATGTCCATAAACCAAGGGCTTCTGAGTCCCTAAGAGTGTTGTTTCATGCCCTAAAGGAGCAAGGTCAGCTAATTACATCATCTCCCAGAAGTTCTACACAGAAAACTGCTCAGAACTGCTGAAAACTCGACCACACAGATTTCTCAGTGCAGAGGGTGTGATGCATCTCACCTTATCAGTGCAAAAAGTGTGGTGCATACTGAAAATCCATTCTGTAGGGTGCAATGGGTGAGAGTAGACAAATGGCAGAGATAGTTTGCAAGGTGGATGATCATGGAATCTTCCAGAAACTTCTCCTGTGACACTTGCCTCTGTAAATTCGCCCAGGGATGAGTAAGAGATCATCAATCCCAGAGTGGAATCAATAACTATCAGAGATAGGACACTAATAAAAATCCCAGAAGCTGACTCACCCCCTGCAATCATCTATATATGGAACCCTCATCCCAGAGATCCATAGGCCAGAATATTGTATCTTTTAAGGAAGTGTTGTTGGTTTCTTGGTGGAATATCATAGTGTTGGGTGATCTAAGTTTTTCATGAGGTGAAGAAGGGCTTTCATGCTGGGAGTATGACGTTGGGTCAGATCAATGGGTTGTAATCCTCTCTTCTAATATTTATATCAATAAAGCTATTTAAGTTTTCCTCCACATTCTTGTATGTTTGCTATTATATGCATGTGTGTGCTCAATACATATTTGGTCCTATATTGTTTACGATTGTAGATCTCTACACTTTGAAGGTATTATGCTGCTTTGACTTTACAGGTACTCTTTGAAGCGGGGTGGTCACGGGAGGAGTGGCAAAGATCCGTTAGAGAGGAGAGGGAATGAGCAGAAAACCAAGCAAAAGATTGAGGTTGGTATTCCTTGCTCCTCTCCTATCTACTTCTCGTAAAGGGAAACAAAATTAACTTTAATCTATTTGTTTATAAGATAGCTACCTGTCTTAGTGGGACTAGCAGCTCTGCATAGACATTAGATTTCTGAGTAACAAAATGGCGACTCCACTGGGAAGCAAATAGCTTGTTTGCTTGTCTATATTTGTTTTATTTATAAACTTATAGACGGAGTCTGAAGTCAAGCCTACTAGCCTTCGAACTGCATTTGCTATGCAAGTGTAAAGTAGATCAATGTCGCTTCAATCTATCTCTAGGTTTTGTTTATAAACTAAATAATTGATTTGCAAACATCCTAATTGCCCTGGTGGTGGCTCTAGTAGCCTCATTAGATCAGCCCCTGTGATTTTCATTTACTGACTATCATTTTCTCGGCTTAAATCCCTAAACTGAGCGGCAAACTATGACCAAGAACCCAGTTGAAGTCTCGTCCTTGGACCATCGCACCTTCTCCTCTTAGAATCTAGATGCATCGCACCTCCCATGTGTAGTAGGTGAGATGCATCGCTCTTTCTCTGTGGTACTGGTGCGATGATCAGATAAGACCTCTACTGCTTCTAGATTTTGGTTTTTGTTCACTCTTTTCAGCTTTATTTAGCAGTTTTGTTTTCTATGATCAGTATAACACTATGGAAACTCCCTCCCTTTGCATTATTCAACCTTCATAGTACAAAGAATTGTAAATTATTTTATGTATTGTTCACCATTTACAGTTCTAATTTACAAAGAAGTATCGTAATCAAGTTGTCGTGTTCTGATTTGGAAGTGTCGCAAGTGTCGTTTTCAGTCAAAGAAAAGAATCCTACTATTCTTGATAGTCGATTACACTGTTACTCTTGTATTTGATTTGAATTAGTAGTTTTTAAATTGTCGAAAGCAATTTTCAATTCAAAATTGCAAAGTGTCCTCATTGTCTTCCTTTCATTTTTTGAAGAGAAAATCATTAGTACTGTCACTTGAAACAATTCATATTTGTACTTAGCATTCTTTTTGTCATCCACACATTAGGAAAGAGAAAACAAATACATGCATGGGCATTTTCATTTAGGCTTCTTATTGATTTTTATTTAGGACAGTGCATCTAGTGTGTGCTCCCTGCTCTATGTTGAAAGAATCTGGTTTCTCTTTCCTTAGTAGCTAGGATTTTCATTGCAAAAAGAAGATTAAATGATTGTTTATCATCTTAGATTGTATTTCAGGAATTGTATGTCTACATCACGCGGTGAACCTGAAAGGAAAACTTCTTAAGAAAGATCAACTGTAAAATAAATTAAATGAACATAAAAATGCTTTGGAACCTAACGCACAACATTTAGAAGTCTAGGTTAGAGATGTATTGTGGCGTTGTAAAGCCTGGTAACTATCGCTTTCATCACTGGTTGAGTGATTCCTCCTCTTTGAGACAATAAGTGCCAGTATGGACTTGTGCTCCCACATACTGTCAAGTATATATTGGGAGACCATAATAGGCTATATCCTTTATCCTTAGGAAGCCGTGCCTACCGCCGTATCGATTGCAATGCACCGAACACAACGTTTCAGAAGATTGATTGTCGTACAGTAAAACGTATTCTATAGTTTTGTGATTGGTTTGGTAATCCCTCTATCTCGATTTCTAGAGTAGTCTCTTTCGCTCGTTTTTAGACTCCTTAAAGGAAAAGGTCCATCTGAGCACTTGTCACTTCAGGCTCATTAAAAATCAAAGGTGACTAGAGTCATCTTTTGTTTTTTCTCGACTCTTAAAAATTAATAAGCAAGTTCTGTCAAAGCGTCTAAAATTCATTTAATTTGGAATCATTTTTCCCTTATTTTGAGTTGATCAAGTAATCTGAAATCATGGAAGAAAGTCAATCGAAACCCCATTGTTCACGGAGATTAACAAGTCAACCATATTTGACTCCAGAAATGAAACTATTCTGGACAAAGCGAACTCACTTAACCGGATCGAAGTCCCGTTTTTGCTTGGAACTTGTGTTCCAACATCCTCACGGACTCTGGTTACTCCAACCATATTTGGTACCCCTGCCTTCACAGAACACGGCTACAAGAGGACATTAGAACTGATCCTAGTGTAATGGAAAATGCTTCTATTCCTGAATCGACTCCATCTACAACTAATTTCGAAGGTGTTACCCCTCCAACAACTATCACTGCAGAGTCTATACCTTCTTTGATGCCAGAAATATTTTACGGACCTAACGGTCTACCTCTACCACCTGGATTCATTGCAATATAAGAGATTGTGGAGGATACTCCATCCAGTTCTCCATTACATTTTGGAGCCGGGATCACCCTGTATCCTTCGTCATCAGAAGTTAGTCTCCCTTCATCGCAAGTTCTTGTAGAATCGCTAGGAAATCTTTTGGATATGCTCGATATGTCTGAACAACCGTTGACATCTAGGACTATGTCATTTGACGCGGTAGCAACAGAACTTCCTACTGCTACTCCAACAATGTTCATTGGTGTACCATCTATCCCAACTAGTTCTCAACCGCTAGATGGATTCCATCCAGGGACTCTTTCGACAATATGGTATTTTCCCATTTGTTCGTCCAGAATAATATCCCAAATCTCTTATGTTGAGTCTCAACAAATTGTTCCTTCGTAACAGTATCAATTTGGGCAATCCGGTCCCCAAAGGCCAATCATTCCTTTGAGCACAAGAATGTCGCCATATGGGGGGCAATATGCCCTCTCATTGTTTCTTCCGGGAGAACAACCATATGGGAGTTCACAATAGAATTCAGGTCATGATGGAATTACATCCAACGGTTGGGTGCCAATACTACCTCAACAACCAAGAGTTGTATACTCAATGCAACAATGCCTACCTGTGTCGAATATCCCCACTACATTGGCCATTGTGACATTGTCACAAGTATAAGCATTTCCTGTTGTATCTCAACCTCAAGTTTCTCAGGTCGTAATACAACAGCCTCTTGTCTCCACGACACAATCGCAATCACCAGTTAGTGGCTCCCTAATCAGAGCAGCCTAGGTTCAAATGAGTACTCTAACCCCTCATCTTGGTCAAATGGCCAGTATTGGACAACAAAAAAGGGTTTCACAACCATCGCTGATGCAATTTCAACAACCGCAATTCCAACAAGCTTACCAAGAATTTGAGCCACAAATCTTTGCAAGTAGTGGGCAGCCGTACATTTAAAACAATCATCATCAATCATTTCATAATGGTTATGCTCATCAACCTTTCCAAAGTTATCAACATCAAATGCATTATGTTGGTATCCAAAGACCCACTACTCAGGCGATACCATGCTATCCAGGGTATGCTTCACCAAACCTGAATCAAGAGTTGCCCTTCCTGGAAACTTTAGAGTTACTGGATCTAAATTAGCTAACAAACGATCCAATTGCTTATGCCCCTTAGTTTCTGGTGATTCCTCATAAAATTTCGTCAGTTATTCCTAAATTTAATGGAAATCTGGTTGAAGACCCATCGAATCATGTCATGACCTTTCATCTATGGTGTTCATTCAACACTCTAAATGATGATTCGATTAGGGTTCAGATTTTTCAGTGAACGTTAATTGGTCTGGCAACAAAATGGTACATTGAATTGCCAAGAGCTTCATTTGATAACTTTAGCACCCTTGCCACAACCTTTTTAACCCATTTTCAGTTACCCATAAGGTACGAAATAGAAACAAAGCTTCTTTCCAATTTCAAACAAACGACAACCACTCACATATCAGATCATATTCATGAGTGGTGGCATCATTGTAGAATGGTAAAAACATATGTTCCTGATCAACTGTTAGCTGAATGGTTTATTAAGTCATTGTTACCTTCTATCACAGAATATGTGGCAAAGGGAGGATTCGTCACTGAAGAGCAAGTCATTTTTCGTGTGCAATATCTAGACTTAATCTATACTCAGTCTAGCACGCTCTATGACAAAATCCATGATGCTTGTAGACCAAAATTTTTCGTTCCTCCTCCTCCTAAATTAAACAAAGACTCTCATGCCGACGATGGTGTGATAGGTACAACTAGCAAGAAAACTGTAAAGGCTACATCGAAGAAAGCTCACATGGTTTCTAGTCAAAATGAAAATGAATAAATTCTCACCTCAGAGGTAAATGTCGTGTCAACCGACAAAGGCAAAGAACTGAAGCTACCAGGAGGCAAGAAGATAAAGAAAGGTAAGAAGAAAAAACAGGGCGAACCATCTCCTGAAAAATCTTCTCCAAACCCTTCTGAAGATAGGAAACCAAGTCATCCATGCTTTATATGTGATGAGGATCATTGGACAAAAGATTGTCCACATAAAGTTGCACTTAGAAATTTCTTGAAGAGTTCGAAAGCCTCGACGGTATTGAATGATCCGTTTCCAAATCCAGGAAAAAAATTGGTTGCTAGCGACAATGCTTCCCCATCCCAAGTGCTAATGTTGTCTGTTTCAAAGCAACAAAATGATGCTTTGATATCGACAAGGAATAAATATTACGGGAATCCACAACTATCGAACAACAAGGCTAATGATCAGCCCAGTAGTTTGACAACAACTTCGATCGAAGTTGTGCCAGCCATCATTCCTAAGCTAACAATAAAGCCGCCAAAGGGAGTAGTACACAAATGGACATTTAATCCTCGTTCGAGAGCAACATAGAATTATAATATAGTAGAGGACCTGGCCCAATCGCCATCCGCTATGTCAACACTTGAGGTACTGCAAAATTGCCCCTCCCAGAAGCAGGCTCTATTTTCAGAAATAGGTGGGATTGAGCCAGCAGATTCCAATCTTGTGGCCTTTAATCATAAAGGATATGATCCTCAGTTACCATCTCAACTAGCTTTCCTTATTCAAGTGAAAGACCTCAACAAAACTATTCATCGAACAATTATTGATGAGGGGGCATCTACATGTATTACGTCGATGAGTTGTTGGAGAGCTTTGGGATCTCCACCCTTGTCGCAATCATCAATTACATTAAAAGCATTTGATGGACGAACATACACCCCATACGGGATATTATGTAACTTGCAAGTCAAACTGGGGGGAAAGACAGTAGAAATTGATGTTGAAGTTATCGACGGAAACCTTGATTACAACATCCTACTGGGAAGGCCCTGGATCTATGCTATGGCTGCTATTGTGTCGACATACTTTAGAAAGATTGCATTTCCTTTCCAATGAGGAATTACAGTCATTGACTAAAAAACATTTCTCCCTAACAGTTCACAAGTTACAGGAATCATTCCGATGATCCACGTGAGCTCTCATTCACTTCAAAATATCAGAGTAGGCCTACTAAAAGACCCGACATTGATGGGTACTTTTTCCCTACTGCCTCCAAAGAATCTGGTAGAAATGGCCACAGTGGAAACCTGTCACATGAGATCTTCTATATCAACAAAGATGAAGAAGAAGTCAAAACATTTTGATAGTGTGGATCATCACAAGGTACTGCCTCCAAGCCCTACCATAGCTACATCATTTGACGATCAATTTAGTGATGTTGTACATTATGTACTAGGGGCATTAGAGCTAGATCTTTCCTTCATGACCCCTTATGAGTTGTGATCAAAGGTTTCCATGATGATAGTTCTTTTACTGTGTCAACCTCATTAAAAAATGAAACAACTCCCTTTCGAAGTCGAGTCTTTCAAAGATCTTGAAGGTAAACCTTCATTCCAACCACCTTGTTGAATACAATGAAGATTGTGGGGCATGCACCTCGATTTGCGTTATTATGCTAGGGGCAGGTGAACTTATAACAAGCATAGTTTTTCATTTCAAGCTTGTGTAAACATGAAACTGAATCTGAGCATATGTTATCACATGGTTCAAGCTCATTAAAAAATAAACCAGACCACAAGTAGTGTTACCACAAGATTCAAGCTCGTTAAAAAATAAACCCACCACAGGCAGTTTTATGCAAAGTTCAAGCTCGTTAAAAATTAAACCTAAGCAATGAGCACATGTTCCACCAGAGGTTAAGCTCATTAAAAAATGAATGAACCTTCGGTAAATAACCATTGCAAACGCATTATCATCAACTTTTGAGCCTTGGTCCTATTCTTACCATCACTTCCACTCTGTTTTAGCTGATCATACGCCTCCATTTGATTGTTTACCCTTTTGAGGAATAGTCGCGACAGGTGATTCTATTAGCCATCCTTGTGACACTACCGTGATTGGAAGATTCCAAACCTTACTTGGAATCAGAGACTACCCAAAAATATCACTTGTTCCTCAAAAACGAGTCTCCTTTAAGCTCTTTTCAACTAACTCGTAAAATATGAAAAGATTGTCGAGCAAATGGCCTCTCCAGCTCGTTAAAGCTATCGGGCATGCTATCCCTCCTCTAGATTTTAATCTTTTTGGACCTGAGGGATTAGTACACAAAAAGATCGAGCACTTGTTTTGTTCGGCTCGTTAAAACTATCAAAAATTCATCCCTTTCATATTATTTTATACTTTTTCGAACTTAAGGGATTATATGACGAAAAAGGATTATTGGAGTTTCCTTTTTGTCCCTTTCCAAACTCTCTAAAATTGAAAAAGGACCAAGTTGTCTTTGTCATTAAACTCGTTAAAACGATAGCGACAAACTTTTCCATAGAGACAAGAACGAGTTTCACTGTCGCTAGGCTTGTTAAAAGATGGTGACGGGTTTTCCCGAAGGGAAAATTATAGCACAATCATATGTTATCCTCGTCAAGCTTGATAAAAATAAAGAGGTACTAGTCAGCAATGACTGGGGAAAATTGGGAAGAAAACTTGAAGAAAC
Organism: Pinus taeda; assembly: GCA_000404065.3. Classification (NCBI taxonomy): domain Eukaryota; kingdom Viridiplantae; phylum Streptophyta; class Pinopsida; order Pinales; family Pinaceae; genus Pinus; species Pinus taeda. The sequence continues at coordinate 57 of APFE031319856.1, read as the reverse complement.
TTTATTGGTAGCGAGTCGCTCTTGAACATGACACTTTCACTCCATCACCATGATTGA
>APFE031319852.1:0-44990 GCA_000404065.3 Pinus taeda | reverse complement strand
TTACTTCCTTGGCATGGAAGTGTGGCAGAAGGACGGGGAGTTGTTTGTGTCTTAGGGCAAGTATGCCAATGAGATACTCAGGAGATTCCACATGGAGAAGTGCAAGCCCATGCAGACTCCTCTAGTTGGTAACTAGAGGAACGAAGATGCTACTTCAGGAGAAGTAGTGGAGGCTACTGTGTACAGGCAACTTGTGGGTTCACTGATGTACTTAGTGAACACACGACCAAATTTGTGCTATGCAATGAACCAACTGAGTCAAGCGATTGTTCAACCTACCAAGATGTTTTGGGAGGTGGCAAAGCATGTATTAAGATACCTCAGAGGCACATCTCAGTATGGATTATGGTACAGATGAATAGAGGGAGTGAAGCTACATGGCTTCACTGATGTAGATTGGGTAGGGACTCCATCAGATCGGAAGAGCACATCAGGAAGGATTTTCAACCTTGCGTCAACGAAAGTTTCTTGGTATAGCAGGAAACAGAGGTCGGTTGCACTTAGCTCGGCAGAGGTTGAATACATGGCTGCAAGTCAAGCAACATGTGAGGCCATCTAGATCGGAAAATCCTAGTTGGTTTGTTTGATTATAGGATGGATCCAACTATGATCTATTGCATAATCAGAGTTGTATCAAACTCTCTGAGAATCCAGTATTTCATGATAGGTCCAAGCACATCGACATCCGGTATCATCATCTCAGAGATTTTGTAGCGAGGAGGATCATTTTGCTACAATATATTTCGATAGAGGAGCAAGATGCTGACATTTTGACAAAGGCATTGTGAAAGTGTAAATTCGAGTTCCATAGAGACATGATTGGGGTGGAGATAATCCCCTTTCTTGTTGAGCAGGGATGTTGAAATATGGCAACCAAGATATTCCAATTTATTTTGTCCTTGAATTAAATTGTTTAATCTAAAGTCAAAATTTTAAGTCTAACAGCTACTTGGAAATAATTAATTAATTCCATTTTGAATTAGTACTAGGAGAAATTCACGTTAGAAGTCTTTTTGAAGTCATGCAAAGAATTACTCCCTTAAATTAGGAGATAAGCTTGAGTAATATTTGGAGTTTGAAATTAGTTAACTCAGTTTAATGAGTTAAGTCCAGTTAAATTAGTTCCAAATTGTTTGAGGAACTAATAGAGAGTTAACAATCAGTTGTTGCATGCATGCATCCAACTAGTGCTACTCTAGTTAACTGAATATTCCCTCATTAGAAACTCATGCATGTCTATTATGAGAAAGACCCAGTTGAGATTAAAGTCAAGGACATTGTACTATCAGTTGCATGTGTTTTCCAAAAAAGAAAACTCATGCATGCAGTCAAGGAATCATCCTTGAAGATTGCACAGTTTTGGAGGCTTGATCATCCACTTGGTTGAAGGCAAATCATCCCAGAGGAACAATGCAAGGAAATAGGAGCTTGGAGGGCAGAGAGGAAGGCTGGAGAGAAGTCAGTATTTCCTATGAGCATCTATGAGGATTGTACTGAGAGTTGGCTAGCTGTGATAGCTAAGGCTTTGTATAATTCCTATGTATTTCCACCTTGTATGATAATACAGATAGTGGGTTTTTTAGTTGAGGCTTTCCCCAAAGTATTTTCATGTGTATTGTGCATTGATTCTTCTTCTTCTAGTTATATTATTCAGCTTGATATTTAAGCTTCCACAAATTGATAGTAGAAGTAGGCTATAGTATTCTGCTTTAATTTATATTGCATTATTGGGTTAACGTACATTGGATTTTCTACACTAACCACCCTCCCCTGCCCCCCGAGCCCTCTCCACCATGCACTAGGATCTTGTGAATGCCCATATGCCCAGGGCCTAAGATTATTGCTACTCCTTGCCATATCACCTCTTTCTATAGCACTCTATTCTATGGAGTTGTATATGACCAGGGGGTGGGATGGTCACAAGCCCCCCATCTACCAATGCTCTATTGGATTTCAACCTATGGTCTTATGGAGCCGTTGTGACCGAGGGTTGGGATATATTCCTAGCCCCACACCTTTTGCGTTAAGGTTCTTGTAGATGGCAGGTGATCGGGAGCAGGGGTTGACTGCCCGACCCCTCCTCCAAAAATGTGCTGAATGAAAATTCAAATAGCGTTGGTGATGTATAGCGGTAAGAAACACTCTCATGACGCAATGGTAAGGCTTTGGAGTGTTGGATCATAGGTTGTAGGTTCTATCCCACCTAAGGCTATCCGACTCTAAACAAAATTTTTGCCTACCACGAGGTGCCACATGGAAAACTCTGGTTGGGCCATGTGGCATCCTCTAATTGGACCACCACAACCAACCAATAAAAACAAGCTAACTCGCACTTGTATAGGGATGTCACTTGACATGACAAGATTGGTATGTATGCACTCAGTAGTCTCGTTGACATCAGCAGTACAATTGCTCAGTTAGCAACCTAGTCAACAACCCTGCAATTTTTTTAGCTATTGGGTCAAACGATCAGAACATCATAACTTTGTCATATGACATCGAATTAAGGAAAAACAAGTGTTATTGGAATCAGAATGACGAAACCTTCGACTTGACGCTAGTTTCAAAAGATTCTGGGCACTTTCATTTTTGAGCTAAATTTTGATCACTAGATCAAAGGTGATAGAGATAATAGGAGGAGAACCACAAAGTATGTGTGTATTTTATGTGGAACAACTATCAGTTGGGTTTCAAAGTTGCAAAATTTTTTTGCACTTTCAACAACGGAAGCAGAATATGTTACTGCTACAAAGGCTAGTAAAGAAATGATTGGGTTACAAAGGCTTATGTATGAGTTGGGAAAGAAGCAGGAGATGGGAAGGTTATACAGTGAAATCCAGAGTGCCATTCATCTAGAAAAAAATCAACATTTCATTGCAAGACTAAACATATACAACTCAAGTACCATTTCATACGACGAGTGTTGGGAGATGGATAGTTCAAGATGGAAAAGGTACACGCTAGCCAGAATCCTACAGATATGTTAAAAAAGTTGTAACCAGGGAGAAACTAAGACTGTGCTTAGTTTCAATTGGTATTCAAGTATGATGATGAATATTAGAAACAAATAGGTCCAAAGTGGAAGCATTGTCCAACAAGTGAAGCAACAATGGTAGTTGCTATAATAGGATTCCAAGTGGGAGATTGTTGGGCATGGAGCCTGATTATCTTCCTGATTGTTTAGAGGTTTTTGTTTCAGTTACGTTGGATCCTTGTTCCTAATAGGGAGGAAACACCGCTTGTTTAATCACTGTCAGGGGGGTCGCTGGGGGGGGGGGGGGTGACAATGCCCCCGAAGCTAAAAATAGATGAAAAATTTCCTTATAAGATATTGTAATTTCGTAGTCAATTTAGGCCATTCATTAGGCAGATGATCTAATGATAGAAGTTATTTTAATTTATGGTTTTTTTTCTTAGAAGGAAACCCTTATTTTATATGAGGGAATTGTATTATGGTTGTGTATGATTAGTCTGAGTGAGAGAGAGAGAGGAGGCTATGTGAGAGCGAAGAGAAAATCACAACGGATCTGCTGTAGGTTGTATCTCTTCATTTTGTTGGATAATATAAAAGGAAGGAATAGATGTTTCTCTATGGATGCAGCACAAATTGGGTGAACCACGTATATATGTGTATCTCTTGTTTTATGCATTTTTTCATTTGTCTTTCCACAATATTTTGTGTATTTCATTGCCCTGTTAATTAATTTCTAGCTTGTGATACTTTACGGGATGCTAAAAGATTCATTCCTTCTAAGAGGGCCTTTAGGGAAAGCAAGAAGGCTTGCAGGTACCAAGGGTACGTTGTAGCTATGAGCACTATCATCGAGGCTGATCCCTCCACATTTGAAGAAGCAGTGAAAGAACATATTTGGAAGGATGCCATGGTTGAAGAATATGAATCAATTATGAAGAATGATGTATAAGATATTGTTCCAAGAACAAAAGGAAAATCCATTGCCACTTTAAAATGGATGTACAAGATCAAACATGGAGCTGATAGAAGCATTGAAAAGTACAAGGCAAGGTTCATGGATAGAGGTTTCTCCCAAAAAGAGGGAGAATATTATGACGATATTTTTGTGCCAATTGCCTGCTACACCACTATTAGATCAATTGTTGCACTTGTTGATAGTCAAGGATGGACCCTTCTTCAGATGGATGTAACTTGACGACGTTTCTTCATGGCATGTTACAAGAAGAAGTCTATGTTGGGAAACCTCATGGATTTGAAGAAAAGGACAAGAAAAATCATGTATGCAGGTTTAAGAAAGCATTATATGGTATGAAGTAAGCTCCTCAAGCTTGGTATGCCCTCATTGACAGTTACTTGGTAAAGCTCGGTTTTAGAAGAAATAACGCTGACCCCAAACTATATCATAAGGTACTCCAAGGTATGCCTTTGATTTTAGTTTTATATGTTGACAATATATTCTTGACAGGTAGTGAGCCTATGATGATTGAGTGTAAGAGGGAGTTGGCCTCCAATTTCAAGATGAAATACCTTGGCATGATGCATTACTTTTTGGGATTAGAAGTTTGGCATATACCCGGAGAAAATTTTCCTTTCTCAAGGAAATTATGTTGTGAATTTATTGGAAATATTTGGTATTAAGAATGAAAGTCCTTGGACACACCCATGGAGATGAATTTCAAGAAGTTATGTAGAGATGTTGTTGGACCAGTCTTGGCTAACCCTTTATAGTATTGTCAATTGATTCAAGAATTGATGTTTCTTATGAACACTCGTTTGAATATATATTTTGTAGTGAACATCTTGAGTGAATTTATGACTGAGCCACATCATACACATTGGATTGTTGCCAAAGACATTTTGAGATATTTGCATGGGATGATCAATCTAGGTCCGAGTTATACTACAAGTGATGCTTGATTGCATGGTTACAATGATGTTGATTAGGATGGAAACATTATTGATAGGAAGAGCAAATCTGGATGTTTTTTCAGCTTGGGATCTATCATGATATATTGGATGAGTAGGAAACAAAATTAAGTAGCTTTGAGCACAACAAACGTAGAGTATATTTCTACTAGCATGGCTAGCAGTGAGGTAGTTTGGCTGAGAAAGATCTTTGGAGAGTTGTTTGAGCAGGTCTTGGATATGATAGTGATATATTATGACAATAAGAGTGGGTTTCGATTGGAAAAAATCCCCATATTCCATAACAAGTCCAAGCACATTGAGATCATATATCATTACATATGTGACATGGTACAGAGAGGAGCCATGATACTCTATCATATATCAAATGATGATGATGACATAAATACTCACCAAGGCTTTTCCGAAAGGGAAGTTCTTGATCTTTAGAGAGAAGATTAGATAGATGAATGTGACCCTCCTATGTAGGGGTCCCGACTGATAGAGGAAAATGAGTTATGTTATTCCCCCTACCTGAGCTCCTAAGGTGTGGAATTGAGATGAAGAGCTCCTAGGGTTGAGGGAACTCTAGAAAATAAGAGTTGTGATCCTCACCTCTTAGTGGGTAGTATCTTGCCTATTGTTTGGCAATAAGATAGTTGATATCCTTACCACATGGTAAGTAACATCCTTCCTATTTTCATCTTTGGGACTTGACATAGTATACTCTAGTTGACATCCTACACACAAGTTGGGTTCGTAGGGATTGTTCCTCCCCATCTGGCCAATGGGTTGAGGTGACTTGGGAGAGTTGTGATCCTTACCATTCGTGGAAAGTGGTATCCTACCCAAGTGACTTGGGATAACTATGATCCTTACCTCTTGGTAAGTAGTATATTGGCCAAGTGAAAGGATGTAGGTGTTCTACCACTTGACCCTTTAGGAAACTGATGGGACGATCAACAAATAATAGTGTAATGCCACCTCATACATTTACCCACTTTCACCAGACTTCTAGGGTAAACATGATCGGAGGGCTACTATGACATGACTCAACTCCCTAAGTACAATTAAGGAAGTGGAATCGATAACTTGAAACTTTACTGACTTCCCTTAGGTGTTATAGGACCCCCCTAGGAGCTAAACAACCACTCCAGGTGCCTAAACACTGGGTTAACTTTCCTTTTTAGTGATCTAGAGGCCTAGTTGTTTTGATGACAAGGAGTAGCAAATGTAACCCTCTAGGCACTCTGATGACCCTGCGTCCCAACAACTGTAGTCTAGATTACCTAGTTTTGAGCTTGCAACCCCGAAATATGACCCACCTTTTTAGGGCTTGTGTCTCAACCACTGTCCATGACTTAATGAGACTTTCATAAGTGATAAATGACACAAGGAAAAAGCCTTTAACACAAAACTTAGGCAATAACTTGACCTAACTAGGCCTAACCATGACAATCATTCCATCAAACACATAGTGAACATGAAATCTGCAGGTCATGATTGCATATCTGAGCATAGATATATAAAACTTATCTAAGAATAATAAATAAGGTCTAATGCCCTCTCATAATAGCTATCATAACATCTGTTAGGTCATGCATTCAATAACCATTCATTTACCAACCAAAACATGATAAGGGCCATAACTTGAATCTGAAATAAAACCATGCTTATAACCAACTTATAACTAGAATAATAACAATTATAGTACAACCATTAAGCCACATCTTAACAAGTACATTTACTCCTAAAATACAAGAGGAAATTAGCTCTTATTAACATATGCAAAAGCCAACCAAGTTAGGGACTTCCATGTACCACTCGATTATAGATTAGCCTGAACCAAATATTTCTTTCAACCAATCACCCTCGTGCCATATTCCAAGCATGAATGTGGGATCTCATGGGATAAAAAATTACATAAACAACCAAGGGAATCCAAAGGTTAAACCACCTCCACCCTCACACTACCATGATCTTACCTAAACCAGTCCTAATATCACAAAACTAAACTAGGCTTGGATGCCTCATAATTCCTTCACCATCCCTTGAGGAATTTTCCTGTCTCCACCCACATGTTCAGGGTTTCTTGGAGAAGACCATATTCACCCCCAACCCTTAGGATTTTCTTGAGACCACCTCACTCGGATTCAAAACCTTCTGAAAATCTAAAGCTTAATTTAAGAATGAATCCCACCACACCATGGCTATCTGGAAATGGTAAGGCAAGGCTAAAACCACTGTCAAACCAGGAAAAACCCATGCCAATAACAACAAATGAACCAAATACACACATGTATATACCATACGTGACAAAACCAACCAGGAAATCATACATGAAACCTGTTACCTGTAAGTATTCCCGTTGAAGCTGCTTGATCCAACTTTCCTTTCTTGAACCTCACTTTCCTTTGCTTTCTTGTCCTTTCTTTGCTTGTCCTTTCTTTCCTTTACTTGCTTGCTTTCTTTCTCCTCTTGGGGCTCTTCTCCTCTCTGAAAACAATTCCAAAACTGAACTGACAAAAGGCCCCAAACTAATGCTTTGATGTCATTTTATTATTGATGCCTCTAATTTATTCATTTTACCTCGATTTTCCTTTAGTTTCCTCCTCACATGCAACTTGTGACCTTTAATCTCCCTTTTCTCCTATTTTCCTTTATTTTCATAAATAAAATTCCAATAATGCCTTTTTTCCTTTTCAAAACCTTTTCCAATGCCTTTGCTATTTTCCCCTTAGCCATAATAAACAACAAGTGATGCCCACGAGGATGTTTTTCCCAACATTCAACTTGGAATACATGTCCCATGACCTTGGTCTTATTTTTCCTTTATTAAATTTATTACATGAAGGTTTAACCCGGGGTTGTTACAGATCCCCCCCCTAGGGGAACATCGTCCTCGGTGTTCTATGACAGTTATAACCAGAAAGACTGCTAACACCAAAACATACTTCCCATGGAGCTTTATAACCTAGCTTGTTGAAGTATTTATAATAACATACTACTGAAAACATGACAAACATATTGTTTACTAGAGATTTATAACATAGGTCATTACAATATTTATAATAACAACCACATATATACTCATGCACATTTTCTTCGACGAACAAATAATCATACTACCTATACATATTTATAACCACAACTCGATACCTTATTTACAATAACATACACATATACATATATGCACATTTTCTTTGACAAGCAAATAAAAGGATATGATGCCTACATCAGTAACAAGGGAATCTAGAGGCTCACACCTCCACCCTCAAAGTAATACCAAGATTCACCTCCTTCCTAGGAAGTCTAGAATCCACTACCAAAGTCAAACCTGTATCCAATGTCCAACGTTATGATCCTCACACTACCTATTCCCTTAGTAAAAAATTACCAACTCATTGTTCCAGAGCACACTCCCAATGTGCATCTCATTCCATCTGGAAATTCTCATGAAAAAAAAATGCATCCCTTGACCTTACCTTCTTTGCTACATAATCCCTCAGGCAATCTAGTCACCCCCTTCTGTGCAGTCACGCACCTTCCAAGTTCCCTGACATCCCCTTTTCTAGGCGATCCATCCCTTCAAAAGGTTTCCTTGCATCGAAAGGTCTAAAAACCAAGGCATATCCTTGCATCAAAACTATTGGACACCTAATCCTAAATGGGTTAGTGTGGAAGCCGAATGGACAAAGCAGTCCAAGAGACCTTGGGATGTGAATCCCAACGGTCACCATATTGTACTATAAATGTACATCTATTGTTAATAAAAATGTATTGCAAGCTTTATCTTTCATTTTTTCTCTCGTTCACCATGTGTGTTTAACAAAAACCATCGTATCGGTCAGAACATGCTCATGGAAATCAATGGACATTATTGGGTACCAATGTCCCACAATGGCCTTGCTCCTAAAGTGCTTTACCAACATAACGCTGCCCGTTCTAATTTATTTTGTTGTTGCTGCTAATTCTTGTAGTTAGTTTCAACCATCCAAACCGGGCATTTTCCATGCTTTCCTATACCAAGCACATAATTTCCATTATACTAAAAGAAATTGGAATAAATTCAAATCATACCTCATTGGTAACTCATCAATAAGGTACACTTGCATTCCTGTTTACTTCCTGTCACAACAAGTCAAACTATCTCTTCGATCAAATTATCATGTATAAACATATCACATCTGATTAGCTCAAAACTTAACCGTCATAAATCAAATCATAGATCACATGTAACCATCATAAATCAGAACCATATGCACATTTAAAGCTAAAATAAAATACTCATACTTATATTTCAATTAGTTCTTTGCTTCTACCTTTGTTAATTTTTTCCTTTCCATACACATACTGAATTAGTTGCCAAACCTGGAAAGCACCCAATGCCTTCTCTTTAATCAACAAGGGAATCAAGAGACTAAACTACCTCCTCCCTCAATATTAGCAACAAGGGTATCTAGAGACTAAACCACCTCAACCCTCAATATCAACAAAGGTACCCCAAGGCTAAACTACTTCAACCCTCAACATCAACAATAAGGGCATCTAGAGACTAAACCTCCTCAACCCTCAATAGCAATAACAAATCCTAGACAATCCCATATATTCCTATCCCATCATATTGTACAACACATACACATACACAATGTACACCACAACACATACACCTACAACCGATGTACAACACGACACATACACCTACACTTGATGTACAACACGAAACATACACCTACACCCGGTGTACAACATGACACATACACCTACACATGATGTACACCATAACATAATACATACACCTACACCTGGTGTACCATGACACATACACCTACACCTGATGTGTAACACAATACATACATGTACATAGAGTACAACAAAATAGATACACATGTTGATTGAAACGATTACACAATACCCGTAACACAATAACACATATACACATCATAACATGTACGACATGTACACAATACCTGTAACAAAATAACACATATACACATCATAACATGTAAGACATGTACACAATACCATATGTACAATAGCACCATTTGTACATGTTCACAAAACCACCTGTACAATATGTACATAGTGCCACATGTACATAAAACCACCTGAACAATGTGTACACAATACCACCTGCACATAACACTGCATGTACCACATGTACATAGCACCACATGCACACAACACCTCATGTACAACATGCACACCACACCATATGTACACAACACCACATATACAACATGCACACAACATATGTACACAACACCACACATACAACATGCACACAACATTCAATGTACACAGTACCACACATACAACATGAAGACAACATTATATGTACACAATATCGCATAACACTATAGGTACAACATGTACAATATATACACAACAATAGTACTGCATATCTAGAGACCACACCGTCTCTACCAGACAAACTTGCTTCTAATGTCTTTCCACCATCCATGCTTATCCCAGCATGCCACAGATCACACTACTTTCATTCCACTGATATACCCCTCCACATTACCTATCCATAACATAAACATAGACATAGTATAAACACATAATATCAAATATTATCCACATGATACTAACCTCATAGTTTTGTCAGGGATACTCTTCCACTTGATTTCTCATAATACTAGGAACCTCTTCATTCCACTCACCTGCATAAGCAATCATTCCTCCACAAGAATGATCCATGACAACCCTGTTAGAAAATGGTATACATACATGCATATATATACATATAAACACTAGCATAAAGAAATCATGATCCCCGATGACCCTCTCAGACAATGACATAGATACATACTATTGGAATTGATGTCAACATGGTCATGATGCTGCTAGTTGAGTTAAAATTGGGTTGATTGTGTTGGCATTGACGCCAATAGTATGATGTCACTCATGTTGGTTTGTGTTGGCATGTGTTGGCATTGATGTTGATCAAATGATGGCATTGATGGAGCTTGATGGTAGCATGATGGTGTTGGAGGTGTTGGCATGTGCATTGATAGAAATGGCATGATGATTTGTTGATGTTGCGAGATAGTTGGATGGTGCTACTAAAAGTAGAGGATGTTCTACATGTTGATCATATAGATCTACATGTGATAAAGATGGTTCACGACACACTAGTTGAGTTGTCAACTAGGTATTCATTAGGTCTTCATGTCTATGCTTATGAGGATGAATTTTGGTAGTGATGTGATGGCTTGATTATGGTGCAACTAAGGTGTTTGCAGGTCTATCAGAGGTGTTGCATCTTGTTCAAAGTTTTGATGGAGGGTGGAGGACTTGTTGGCACACTTGCAAACCTTGTTTGTTGGCGCTTGTTGGTCAAGTTGGCAGTGACACTTGGGAGGCATGTTTGATCCACTTGAAGATGTGTCAGAGGAAATGTCAGAGGTTTGGATTCTAGTATGGATGTTTTAGAAGGTGATCCAATAGGTGTGAGAGGTTCTAAGCTGAAGGCATGATGTTTTCCCTCATCTTTAGCCATAGTCGCATGGAGCCAAGCCTATGGGAGTGGCTGGAAGGCTCCAGTCACTGGAAAAGAAGCCTATGGGAGTGATTATAGGCCCCAATCACATGGAGCCTGTGTCATGCACGTGACTGAGGAATTTGATGAGATTTTTGTCGCATTCCTCATGTTGTTCGGAAGGAAATTAGTTTGAAAATTCCTAGAGGCTTCCATATTTTATTTAAAAGTCATAAATGGTTTTTAAAAGTCCTCTTAAGATGTGAATGCATTTAGTGCACTAGTAGTGACCCAACTTGGTCTAATTTGTGCACCTTTGATCCTACAACCAAGCTCAATTTCTCCCTACATGTTTTATATACTTGATCTTGGAGCTATGTGATAGCTGATTGTGAGTAGAAGAAATGTGTATGTGAGTGAGAAGGCTGCAGAGAAGTAGTGTATGCTTCAGACCTATTGGAGAGTAGATGCTTTAGTCTATGGGCATTATTTGCTGCATAATGAGCAAATATGAAGCATGATTTAGTATATATCAGATTTGAAGCTGCTGGAGTAGAGATTGTTTGAAGAGTTTATGTATGTTGCTATGCAGTGTTTTTGTTGGTGACCTTCACACTTATTTTTGCAGGAGTTGCTATTACATTTGGTGCATAGTCTTGGTGTTGTTTGTTGCTAATTGTAGTATGCAACAATTATATTATGATGTGAGAGCTTGATATATGTTGGTATAAAATTTATTGTGGCCACACTTTTTCTATTGGAAAGCACATGTTTTTGTGGATTTTTTTTTATATTTGATTTGGTGATAACTTGTTGTTGACAGCATGTATGCAGAGTTGATTTCTTGTTGAGCATAGTGTTATGGATCCAATTTGAAATAGATTAAAGGAGGTCCACATAATGGTGAGGAGCAGTGACTTCAGGAATGCAGAGTAGTGATATCGAAGCTTTAGTGAAAGGAACAAGTTTCTCATCCAATGATTGTTGGATAGTCCAATCAGATCTAGGCGAGGATCATTGATTGTGGTGTCCAGTCCGAAGATTTGTAGAGAACAAAGTCTTCCAAGTTGGTCAGTAGTATCGAGTCTCCTAGCTAATGGGTGTTGGAATTTTGTATATGAGGTTGAGTCTCCATGTTGATGGGAGTCAACAAGCTATGTCAAATACCAATTTCTTGACTAATAGAAATTCATAACATAGCAACAACAACAAGGACTTTTTTTCTCCTAGAAGGGTTTCCACTAGAAATCTTGTTTCTTGTGTGCGCTTGATGTGATGTGCATGTTTATTGTTTTATAATTGCTTATGGTTTTAATTTATGCTTATATGATGAGAACTAGTGAATCAATAGTGACTTGTATTCCAACAAATGGTATCAGAGTGGGGCTCTTGGTTGCAGCTTGATCACTGGAGAGTAGATCTTGGTTTTGTTGGCGGATTTTCTTTTTTTAATGACTCTCCTCACCACTGCAAATTACAAGGTATGGCACAAAAATGTAAAATCTCAATTATTATATTGTGGATATAACATTTGGAGATTAGTTTGTGAAGGTTGTGGCAAGGATCCAATTACAGATGAAGTTTTACAACAGGATTCACAAGCAAGATTCATAATCTATAAGAATCTTCATGACGATGATATGAAGAGATTAGTGGGTTTGAAACGTGCCAAAGAAATGTGGGACAAGCTAGAATCCATATTTGGTGATGTTACCAACAACAATAAGGAGAATGAGAAAAAGAGCAACAAGAAGAAGAACAAGAAGAAGGGCCTTCAAAAACAAGAATCTCAACCACTTGAGTCTCATTCTTCCATTGCACATGATTTAATTGACGATGAGAAGAGATAAAAAAATAATGAATCCAAAGGTATAAATGCTAATTATTTTATTTTGAGTTACAATTTTGAGGATTTAGATTTAGATCATGCTGAAGCACATTGTGGAGATGAGAATGTTATTAAGACTCTTAGATCTAAGATTTCTAGGCTAACAACTGCACGTAAGGATCAAGAAAAAATATTGTAGATCTATGATGATAAGGAGGCCAAACTCAAGGAAGAGATTGTGAGCTTAAACGTTAAATTGGAAGAAGCAAAAAAATTTGAGGAAGGCATGAGGAAATAGTACAAAGTGAAGGAAGATGAGTGTGAAAGATTAGAAGCATAAGTGGTTTCCTTGAGAAAGCAGTGGAATATAGAGAAGAATACTGTGGCCTTGGATAATTTTCTTGAGATCCAAAGATCACCATATGATAATTTTTTCTTAGGTTCAAAAGGGTGAATCTAGTTTGCATGCAGGTAAAAACACCAAATAAGAACCCAAGAAACCTGTAGCAAACAATAATAGAAACAAAAGTGAGATCCAAGGATATAAGAACTAGATCCAGCAGCTAAATAACAAACAAAAGAATTAGCAGCATAAAAATAAGAAGAACCAATAGCCGATCAAGAAACAAAACCAACAACAAAGAATAAAATATCATGGAGCTCTTACATTCAGAAGATATTTTTCTCCTAGTGATGGTCGTGACAAATTTGTAAAGTTTCAAAGGAATCAAAGTCCTTTTGTTCCTTTTGTGCATATTGTGGAGTGATACAATTGCCACAAGTTTGGGCACATTGTAGCAAATTGCTGGGGCAGATCATATAGACCACATCAATAGAGATTCCAACAATATCAGTAGCCAAGGAGAATGGCTAACAGGTATACTTGTGATTTTTGTGGTTATTTCTACTCGTGTCACTTGTTTAGCCATAAGAAAATAGATTGCAGTTCTAACTAATGGAGGAGAAGCACATTTCATGCAAGGTTTAGATCTAGCATGAGAAAGAGAAGAATTGATCCTCTTGGCCATGTGGAGTGTTATATGTACCATAGATTTGGCCATATGGCAAGAGATTGCTTCCTGCCTCGTCACTCAAGGCAAAACCATCAAAATAAGCAAAATCAAAGAGGATCTAGCACAAAACCAGTGAAGCAAGGAAGGAAGCAAGTGAAGGAGGATAAGAAGCAGATTAAAGAGGAAAAGAAGCATCCCAAGACCATGTGGAAGAAAAAAGAGCAGCAACTCTTCAACTAGTGAAGAGCATCCCCTCCTGCAGTCCATGGTTATTTCTTGCATACTTATAGATGACTGCAGATCGTGAGAGGTGCACAACCTCAGTGGGAGCGTATGAGAGTTGTTGCAAAAACATATGATGAGTTCATTGAACCTCATGCATAGTCTAGTCCATAGGATCAACCTGTCTTATTGGAGGTATATTGAGCTCAGGGGGGAGCTATGCTTGGTATGGATATACATGTGATATTTAGCATTATCTTCATTGTTTTTCACTTAGTCATTTGTGGTAGATTTATATGTGTTTTCATGAGTGAAAAAGAGCACATTTTCCATCCATGTATATGCTTTTGGTTTCCACTAACAACTGATTGAAAAGATGTACAACCATGCATAGAAGGAGTTCATTGGCACATGATGCATAGAGATGGCATGAGACATGGACCAACTATGTGTAGGCTATCATATGATTATTTTACAACCATGTAGTTTCCATTGATTCATCATTATGTGTTGGTTGAGAGTCCAATAAATAGTTGTTGAGTCATCATGATGATAGGATTTTTTTTGAGGAGTCTTATGGAGTCACATTGTAGCCACATGTATGGGCTAATGATGATATAAGAAGCATGATGTATTATGTTTTTAAGTCATTGGCCCATAGGAGATGATCATAGCAGCCATATATTTCATTAAAAATCTATAGAATGCTCATGGAGCCATGTACTTATATTGTATGTATCATTGGGTCACTTAGCCATGAGTCATAAGGTCATGTTATGGTCCTATGAGTTATGTATGAGGTATTATGTCGTTGCTACATCCATGTATTTATTATGTATATGTCACTTATGTCATGGTCATGTGGAGTCTCAGTCCATATGGTGCTTCTTTTTGTCAAAGGAAACATTGTTTGTAGCGGAAGCGGTCATTTCAGCCCAACAATTGGTATATCTACAACTTGGAGATAACATGTGGTCAAGGGGAGCATTATTTTCTCTTATTAATTTAGAAATAAATTGTTTTCATTATGATCCACTTGGAGGTGTTCATGATGTGCCTCATGCTATGCTATGACAATTGGGATTTTTGGCCTCATGTGATGAGATATTTTTGGCCATTGCTGCTATGTAGTTATGGGGGAGATTGTGTATGTTGCCTCATGTGGATATTGCTTCATATTATATGATTATGTTACATATGTTTATTATGGTTTCCTTATGTTTTCATATTACTGCTTTCTTCTAGAGGTTGATTGGTTGGTTTTCTGCTTTGGATGATGATTGGTATATGTGTTGCTCACTGCTTATGATATGTGGATCATATGATTGGAGGCATTGTTAATATTTGATATGCATTTTCATCCATGTTAGTTGCTCCAGTATATGTACTTCAGTTCTTACTGCCTATTCATATGGAGTTGACCGTTTTCCATTGATGTCAAAGGGGGAGATAATTTGGATGAATAGAGATCAACTTCAAAGTTGCAATTTCATTAGAGATCAACCTCACATGTTGTTGAGGTTGATATCAATGCCAAAGGGGGAGTTTGTTGGCACTGTCGTATTGGAATTGATGTCAACATGGTCATTGTGCTACTAGTTGAGTTGAGATTGGGTTTATTGTGTTGGCATTGATGTCAACAATATGATTTCACTCATGTTGGTTTGTGTTGACATGTGTTGGCATTGATGGATCTTGATGGTAGCATGATGGTCTTGGAGAAGTTGGCATGTGCACTAATAGGCATGTCATGATGGTTTTTTGATGCTACAAGATAGTTGGATCGTATTTCTACAATTAGAGGATTTGCTACATGTTGATCATACATATCTACATGTGATAAAGATGGTTCACGACACACTAGTTGAGTTGTCAACTAGGTATTCATTAGGTATTCATGTCTATTTTTATGAGAATGACTTGTGGTAGTGATGTGATGGCTTGATGGTGGTGCTTCATAGGTTTTTTCAGGTGTGTCATAAGTGTTGCAGCTTGTTCAATGTTTTGATGGAGGGTGGAGGGCTTGTTGGCACACTTGCCAACCTTGTTTGTTGGCCCTTGTAGGTCAACTTGATAGTGACACTTGGGAGGCATGTTTTATCTACTTAAATATGTGTTATATGCCATGTTAGAGGTATTTAGGCTAGTAAAAATGCTAGAGAAGGTGATCCAATAGGTGGCAGAGGTTCTAAGCTGAAGGCATGCTGTTTTCCTTCATCTTTAGCCACAATTGCATGGAACCAAGCCTGTGGGAGCGGCTGGAAGGCTCCAGTTGCTGGTAGAGAAACCTATGGGAGTAGTTATAGGTCTTAATCACATGGATCTTGTTTCATGCATGTGAATTAGGGATTTTATGAGATTTTCTCTGCATTCCTCGCGTAATTCGAAAGGAAAATATCTTGGAAATTCCTAGAGGCTGCCATAATAGTTTGAAAATTTAGAAATGGTTTAAAAAAGTCCTCTTATGATGTGAATGCAATTAGTGCACTAGTAGTGACCTTAGTGGATTGATTTGGTACAATTTGTGCACCTTTGATCCTAGCCCCAAGCTCAATTTCTCCTTACACATTTTATATACTTGATCTTGGAGCTATGTGATGGTTGATTGTGAGTAAAAGAAATGTGTATGTGAGTGAGAAGGATGCAGAGAAGTAGTGTATACTTCATACTTATTGGAGAGTGTAGATGCTTAAGTCTATGAGAATATATGAAGCATGATTCAATATAGATCATATTTGAAGTTGCAGGAGTAGATATTGTTTGAAGAGTTTATGTATGTTGTTGGGTAGTGCTTTTGCTGGTGACCTCCACATTTATTTTTGTAGGAGCTGCTATTACATTTGGTGCATAGCCTTGGTGTTGTATGTTGTTAATTTTAGTATGCAACAATTATATTTTGATGTGAGGGTTTGATTATGTTGGTATCAGATTTATTGTGGCCACAATTTGGCTATTGGAGAGCACATGTTTTTGTGGATTTTATTTTATATTTGATTTGATGATAACTTGCTATTGAGAGCATGTATGCATAACTGATTTCTTTTTGAGCAAAGTGTCTTGGATCCAATTTGAAAATAGATGAAAGGAGGTATGCATAATGGTGAGGAGCAGTGACTTCATGAAGGTGGAGCAGTGATATCGAAGCTTCAGTGAAAGGAACAAGTTTCTCATCCAATGGTAGTTGGATAGTCCAATCGAAGTTGGGTGAGGATCATCGATCATGGTGGCCTTCATCGGATAGTCCATAGATCCATAGAGAATCGGGTCTTCTGATTTGATCAATAGTATCAAGTCTCCTAATCGATGGGTGTTGGGATTTTGTATATGAGGTCAAGTCTCCCTGATGATAGGAGTCGACAAGCTATGTAAAAGACCAATTGATTGACTAATAGAAATTCATAGTAGAGTAGTAGCAACAAAGGTGGTTTTTCTCGCATAAATATTGTGTCTCATGTGTGATTGATGTGATGTGCATGTTTATTGTTTTGTAGCTGCTTATGGTTTTCAATTATGCTTGTATGATGCAAATGTTTAATGAATTGCTGCTAACATATGTGTGATTCAGTAATTGAATTTTAAATTGATAAAAACTATATACAAGTCACACTACAGATTCACTCCCCCCAAGCAGTGCTCAAATATTTCCAACACATACATGTATACATATATAAACATCAACATAATCATGATCACAACATAATTACTAGATATCATAAGGTCAAGGTTAAGATAACTCCCTTTATCCATGCACAACATGCAAAACATTGAGAACAATAATTCCCAACGTAGCCAAGGCATATGATGCCTTAGATCCATTTACTTCACCTTTCTTGTTATCTTTCTCATGACTATCCTGCCATCGGGCATTTATCCCAATGGAGCCAACCGATCCAACTGACTATCATATTCTTGGCTTCAGTTGCCCTTTACTCATGCATCGGGCTCCATTTGAGTCTTGCATTACTTGTTGGTTTCATTCAACTCTTCTTGAGCTCCACTAACTTTCCTCTTTCCCAACCAATTCCCAAGACCACAAAACATAAACAACAAGAACGAGAAACAATTAAGAAGAAAACCATGAAAAAACGTAAAAATATGACACTACAAAAAAAGTGGCATGGCCATGCACTATACACAAAAAAAACTACAAATGAAGTGCAAAAAATCACAAGGTGATGAAAGAACAAAACTCCCAACAAACATCATGACTCAATCCCCATGGGTTCCTAATGACTCCAAGGGAAAGCTCAACCCGAGCCTTCTTCAAGATTTCATGGAAGTCTCTTGTTACTTGTTACCTTACCGTGTTGTGCCAAGCATGTTGCCTTGTAATTGGACACATCCATGGCATCTCTCAAGGGACTCCAATCCCCTTGATGGATCCAACTGTAACTAGAAACTAGCTAATACTCTATCAAATGCATGTTCATGAATGTAACACATATCCACATAGTGTCAAACAAAATCATGGTTAAGAAGACTTCATGTATTCATGCAAAGTACTCATAGTTTGGAATTGTAGCTTCCAAAAATAGCCCAAGGAATTTTCACCCAATTACTTTATTTTAGCTTTTTCCTTGCTGCAATTGAGTCTTATTATGTGCTATCATATCACCCAATTGTTATATATATAAACAAATCAACCGTTACCTTGTCACACTAATTACAAGCATATTTCCCTACAACTATTCAGACTGTCAGTCACATGTTCCAAAGATCAGGACATCATCTTTGTTAATTTTGAAATCAACCTTTAACAAGAGTAACATCCGTGTCATAATCTACAATCAAATCACAATCATTAATCATAATACTAAAACTAACACCCACTTTTCACTCAAGTGCATATTAGCTGTCTTAAAGCATATTACGTTAGTACAACCATATCTAAACAAGATAATTCCTTCATGCAATATTATAGACACATACTCATATCATGCAATTAATCAAACATTCAAATAACTTGTAAATATAAAATGTTAGATAAACCAAATATCTATCTATCTGACTATTTATAGACGACATAATCAAACTCATACCTTATGGTATATTAGGGTAGGCCATCACATCTGCACAAGTCAGTTCAGATTAGTATGATACAATATCACAAGTATATTGACTCATACCTAAATATCATAACCATAATCATCTGCACATGCCAATCTAGATTAACATGATACATAATAAAATCAAGACCTTAGCTGCAATGACCATAATCATCATGCATATGACCGTAATGCATATAACAATGAGCTATTATCATTCATGACTATCCAACGCACGTGCATATGGCCACACTGATCAACTAGCATCTATCATGCATGTAACCATAAAAAAATAAAATGACAAATATATACATAACCATAATGTATATAACAACCATTAACTATCATACCTGCATGCCAAACATACAATACATGTATGATGATCTGCTCTTACCCCGAGTTATAGTGCTGCAACCTCACTATGATGATCTACATCTCCTAATCTATCTCAACAAAATGTTAGCCTCATAACATACCAACTATATCATGATGACAAAAAATGCATGTGATGACCACCGTGATACATGTCTAGCCTGTTGGAAAATCGATAGAGACGATAGTTAAATGATTTTTCTATTAATGGTATTAACTTGTGATGTTTTCATTATTACTATTAGGTTTCTTAATTATATTTTCTTATCATCAAGATTAATGCCAAGTAACAAATAGAAGAGAACACAAGACATAGGCACGTTTCCAGGGAAAAACCGCCCTAGAGGGGAAAACCCAATCACAAATTCTTCTTTCAGTAGATTTAACAGATGATACGACTAAGAACCTTTCAATCTAGACCCAAGACATCCTCCATCATGTCATCCTTGTAACTGTGAGAGCACAAAATCCTCATCACTATGGTAATAACGGAATCATCTCATTGTGAGACCTTGTCACTATGGCAACACCAAAAACTTATTCACTACATCTAGACCTTGACATTATAGAAAAAATGAAACCATCTAGTAATAGCAATGAACTGTGGATACGGCGGGTAGGATGGAGCGAACGGGATTCGACCCTGGAACCCTAGGCCCTAGGCCTAGGTGATGCAGGTGTCAGGGTCACAGATTGATCAGTTTCAGGGTTAGGTCTGCAGCTGGCTGGGTCAACAGGAAGATCGTGGTGGATAGTAGTGGGAATCGCCAACTGGATCTAGCAAACGACGTCTTGGTCAAAGCAGAACGGGGTTCTATTCGCTTAACCATTTACAGCGTTTAACTTTTCGTTATGGTGGAACCCGTAATTTGTTTTTTATTTTTTCCTATGCCCTCCGGAGTTTTGCGAAGACCAGGCGCCTCTGCTGTGATCATCGGTTAATGGTTGAAGGGAGGTATAAGGGTTTAACGGGGTAGTTTATACCATGGTTAACCCTCGAGAAGCAGTCGATTTAGACCCATCCCCGGAATATATTCTCTCCGTCTGGGGAAAGGAGGCCACGGCGGAAAACATCGCCAAGTATTTTGGGCATTCTGTCAGTCAAGCGACCGCTTCGCTCTCGGGTGGAGGCATATGGCGTTCAAAAGTGGTTAAAGGGCTTCTGGACGAGAACTTGGATCTCTCAAGCGGCTTTGGAGTCGGAGGCAGAGTTTCTGAAGAAGCAATCTATGCTGGAGGTAGGGGTTTGGAGGCGGAATATCCACATGCATGGTCAGGATCATCAATCTGCAAAAATCCCATATCGCCAAACAGTAAGTCACTCTCCCCATCAAAAAATATTTCTTCGTCGGGAGGTCTAGAGGATATCGTAAATTTTCCAAGTACCAAAGGTGTATGGAGGTCAGTGGGAGGGGTTCAGAGCTCTGGAAAGGAACTGGTGGGAGGAAATAATCACCCGGATTTATTCAGAACCCTTTTCCAAAAAGACACATTGCAGAGACCCTCTAGGGAGGAAGAGGTTTTAGAGGGTGCGGAAAAAATCCCAAATGTGGAGGTTTTCGCAATCCCTTCTGAACCAGGAAAGGAAAAAGGAGGCGACCCTTCGGTCTCTGGTGAGGCAGGGAGTCCGGTGGTTGGTCTGGTCGAAACTCCACCTGGGAATAAGGATCTGAGAGATGAAGAAGAAGGAAGCGGCCAAGTCAGGGATGCAGGTAAAACAAACCCAAACCCTGGAGAACGAGATTCAGCTTTAGATACAGAGAAGGTAGGGGAAAAGAGAAAGAAAGCCAAATCGTGGAAAACTAAGAAGGTCACAAATTTGGTTCTAGGAATGGACGTCCAGGTTGAAGATGCACTGGAAGTGGCGGAGAGCACCCTTGTGGGCAGAGTGAGAGGAAGATATGTCTCTGGCCAATTCCTTAAGCAGTGGGCTGAGAGTCAGTGGTCGAAGACACCGGCAAGCTCTTTCACGACTGCTACACTGGTTAAAGGCTAGTTTATGGTAAAGTTTGACTGTAAAGAGGCAATGGAATGGGTCGAGGAACGAATCTGGGCTTTCGGGAATCGTCCTGTATTCTTCAAACGTTGGTCTCCTATGTTCGATGCTTCTAAGGAGAAGGTAGACGAAATACCCGTATGGGTTAGGGCCCCAAATCTACCTCCCTTTCTCTGGGTGGAATCCGTTTTCATGTCTATTGGGAACCATTTGGGCACCTTTCTGGATGCAGACAGATCCTACCTCCACACTTTTGAAAGAGTAGTGGCGAGAATCCTTGTTAGGCTAAACCCGTTGGAGGGATTCGCAAAAACAGTCACTTTGAAATACAAGGATTATGTGTATGAGCAGATTTTGGATTATGAACTTTTCCCCTTCAGATGTCACCGCTGCCACGAATACGGTCACCTGGCTAGGGACTGTCCTTTGGGGAAAAGATGAAGGAAGATGAAGAGCAAAGAAGAGGATATGGAGGATTTCCTGAGGAAAAACGGTGAACTGGTGGAGGAGAAAAGCACGGAAGTACAGCACATGAGAGCAGATCCCGATTCCCAGGCAGAGGTAGAAGTGCAGCGGGAGGAAATGATCCCACTCTGTGATGATGATGACTAGCTTCACAAAGGAATATCTTTGAACGTTCCAGTTGGCACTTCTGCGGAAGTTCAACCTGATATGAAGCCTTCTCCTCTAAATCCTACTTCAAACTCAGAATCACTAATCGATGACTTGTCCTCGGATTTTCCTATGGCTTCAAATCTAGAAGATCCCCTTCAAAATATTGAATCTCTTTCAGAAGCTCTCCCCTCTTTAAATTTGAACTGTGAGGACCTATCTAAGATGAGCCAGTTCTCGGGGCCTTCATCACCTGTCCATCACTACAACCTCAGATCCCACAGTAAAAGACCTGCAAGTTATCAGACTATCCCTGAAACGGTTGGTGGTCTCTGTCCTGAGTCGTCGAAAAGTCATCAAAAAAAAGTAGAGGGAGGAAATCTCTTCTATCTAAAGCACAAGTTAAGGCAAAATTTGATGTAGCGGATGGTAAACAAATGTCGATCCCTGGGGCGCTTAGAGCAGCAAAACCCCCTGAGACCGTTATCAAATGATTTGTCTTTCTTGGAACTATAGGGGGTTGGCTAGTAAACCCAAAAAACTAGCATTAAAAGATTTAATCTCCTGCCACAACCCAGATATGGTCTTTCTCCAGGAAACTCTGGGCAATAGTGTTGATGTTGAATCCTCGCTCTGCTCTCTATTCCCGGGTTGGGTTTTCACTGCTCTGGATGCTTCCGGACATTCTGGAGGTCTCGCTATTTGTTTAAAAAAGGGAAGATTAAAGGTTTTAAACTCCTGGGGACTGCCCCATGCTCTTGGGTTGGAGATCCTTTCGCCCGACTTTGATCTGCCTTTTCTGGTCATCAATGTTTATGGGCCCTGTCAGGGCCGGGCATCCTTCTGGAATGATTTCCTCTCGAAAGAGCTGTTAAAAAACAAAAGGTTGCTTATAGGGGGAGACCTAAACTTTTCTCTGGGGATGGCAGAAGCCTGGGGGCCCAATGCAAGGGAAGATCCTCTGGCTGACTTTTTCCTAAAAGCCTTTCAGACTCATAATTTGATTGATGTTAATATAATTAAGGCAAAACCGACCTGGAGAAACAGAAGAACGGGAGAGGAGAGAATTGCTAAAAGACTGGACCATTTTCTTATAAATGAGTCGCTGGCTTCATACATCTCTCTCTTCAAGCAATGGGTTGGTGATGGGGGAAACTCGGACCACTTCCCTATTTATCTCGAATTCTCCAAGACCCCTCCCAAGCCAGCCTCTCCTTTTAAGTTCAATGCTACATGGCTTCAAGAGGAGTCCTTTCTTCAGATGTTTAGGAATACTTGGAGGCATTCGGGTGCTACTCCTCCGGAAAACAAAAGAGCTCTTTTTCTGGAGAATTTAAAAAGGCTGAAGAGGGCAACCATTGAATGGGCTGCAGAAAGGAAGAGGAAATCAAATGAGGAATTGGTCAGAATTGAGGAGGCTCTAAGTTCGTTAGAAGACCCTGAAGCTGATGCCTACATTACTCAAGAGGCGAAAGAAAGAATATTGGAGTTAGAAAAGAGCAGAGCAAAAATTCTACTGGACAAAGAAGAGGAATGGAGGTTGAAAAGTAGGGCTATTTGGCTGAAAGCGGGGGATGAAAATATAAAATTTTTCCATAACTATGCGAAGGGGCGGAAAAGTGCAAATACAATCTGGAAATTAAAGGACGCTGATGGGAGGGAGCACTCCACTTTTGAGGCGGTATCAATTTTGGGGAAGAGTCATTTCCAATCCCTTTTTGCTGACCAAGGGGGAATTTCTATAGCCGAAATCATTCGAACTGCTCAAGCTTTCCCTCGTTTCGTGGAGGAAGAGGAAGCATAAAATATCTTCAGAGAAGTAACTAAGGAGGAAGTAGAAAATGTCATAAAATCAATGCCAAAAGACAAAAGCCCTGGCCCGGATGGTTGGACCATAGAACTGTTTACTCTTTTCTTTGAGCAGATTGGTGATGAGTTAACAGATGTTGTGGAGGAGTCAAGGAAAAAAGGAGAAATCTATGGTCCATTAACGCAACCTTCATAGCCCTCATCCCGAAAAAAGAGGATCCAGAATCCTTCGAAGATTTCAGACCCATCTCACTCTGCAATACTATCTACAAGATCATAGCAAAAATCATAGCGGTCCACCTGAAGCCTATTCTTTCTGTATCTATATCAAATGAGCAATTTGGTTTTCTGGACGGTCGCCAAATTCATGAAGCCATTGGGGTGGCCCAGGAAACCATTCACAGCATTAGACTTGCAAAGAAAAAAGGAGCAGTGCTAAAATTGGATCTGTCCAAAGCCTATGACAGGATTAGCTGGTCATATCTCAGACTGTTATTGACTCACCTCGGTTTCAAGGTGGAGTTCATAAATTGGATAATGGGATGTATTTCAAATGTAAGTTTTTCTTTTTTGATCAACGGGGCTGCATCTCAATTTTTCAAAAGTCAGCGAGGTTTGAGACAGGGATGCCCTCTATCTCCCCTGCTTTTTCTTCTGGCAGCTGAAGGCCTCAGCAGACTGATCATAAAAGCTAAGAGAGCAGGTTTGATTACAGGTTTGGAAGTAGCTGTAAATCTTTTCACAACCCATCTCCTTTTTGTTGATGATATTCTATTGTTTACAAATGGAAATATTAATGAACTAAAAGCGCTCAAAGACATCCTTGATATATTTCTGAAAGCTACATGGCTCCAAATAAATCCCAGAAAGTCTCATCTTATTATGGAAGCTTTCTCCAGACAAGAGGAGAACTTGATCACATCTTTCTTACCCTTTGAAATCTGCAGTATGGATTAGCCTTTCAAGTATCTGGGATTTTGGTTAAAACCGAATGCTTACCGGAAGCAGGACTGGAACTGGTTGGTGGCTAAAATTGAACAAAGAATCTCCCACTGGAGCTTCAAATGGCTTTCAAGGGCGGGCAGACTTACTCTGATAAACTCTATCCTCCAGGCCATTCCGGTCTTTTGGGTTGCTCTGACCTGGATCCCAAAAGGTGTTATCCACAAAATCAAACAGATTTGTAGCAGATTTTTGTGGTCGGGGGCCAAAGAAGATTCAGTCCTTCCTTGGGTAGCTTGGGATAAGATTGCTCGTCCAAAAGAATTGGGGGGATGGGGTATCAAGCAGCTCGTGGATTTTAGTCACTCTCTGGCAGCAAAATCAGGATGGCGAATTATAAAAGCAGAGAACCTTTGGACCCGAGTAGTCAAAAGAAAGTACATTGACCCAGTCCCGCTGGAGGATTGGATCCGGAGTCCAAACAAAAAAGGTAGGAACTGCTTGGTAATTTGGAAGGCCACTTCAGAGGCATTCAAAATTGTTGAACAAGGACTCGCTTGGCAGGTGGGGAATGGAGAAAATCTACGGATTGGCAGGGATCCGTGGGTTGGGTGCAATAACCTTTTTGCACTCTCCCATGGTCTTCTCGCTCATATAGATTCAAAGGGAATCCACCAGTTAAATCAGATAGCAAACATGGAAGTTTATTCCATTTGGGGACAAGAATGGAAATCCGCTGAGGAGCTGGGTATTGATCCCACCTGGAGAATTGAGTGGCAGGCCTTCACACAGGAACTTAAGCGGTCAGATGTCAGAATAAAGGATCACCCAGATTCCCTAGTGTGGGCTCATGCTGAGACTGGTCTATACTCCCCAAAGGCTGGCTATAATTTCTTGATGAAGAGGAAGGGATGGGATCCTCCTGTTTGGTGGGCAAAGCCTCTGTTCAAGCTGAAATGCCCCAAAAAAGCCAGAATTTTCTTTTGGTGTGCACTTAAAAGAAAGATTCCTACTTGGGAAATCCTTCAAGATCGGTTCAAGCAGGGGCCGAGCAGATGTCCCTTATGCCTGTTAGCTTCGGAATTCATTTCACATTTATTTGTGGAATGCCCTTTCACAAGGCTAGTATGGGAAGAAACTAAAAAGATCCTGAACATAAACTCCAGATGGGAAGGGGGAGATCTCGTTGCAGCCTAGGAATATTGGTGGTCCAACTATCCCGAGAAGAATTTGAGGAATCTTCCCCCCATTCTCTGCTGGGGCGTATGGATAGCCCAGAATCGAAGTATATTCAAGGAAAAAGCTACCCCGGCACAGGTAATTGCTATACAAAGCGCAGCCATCCTTACTAGCATACCTGAGCCGGAAGGCCCTTCATCCAAAAACCAGCAGAAAGAAATTCGGATTAGAGAAGACATCCCCTGGGCTTTCTTTGACGGGGCAGCTCAAAACGATTATACTGGAGCCGGTATTATTATCCATCTTAGTCCTTCACACTCGCTTAAAGCCTCAGTGGGACTCGGGATCGGCACAAATAATTTTGCCGAACTATCTGCTTTGAAACTTCTCCTTTGTTGGCTCATTCATAGACAGGTCCTCACAGTTCAGATTTTTGGAGATTCCTCAAATGTTGTCAACTGGGTCAATGGAAAATTTAGATGTCGAAATTATATGTTGATGCCTCTGCTAGAAGAAATACAAAATCTAAAATCTTCATTCACTGTCTTCTCTCTTGAACATATTTACAGGGACAAAAATGATGAAGCAGACCGGTATTCTAAAGCAGGTCTTCAACAGGCTGTGGGTGCGTGGAGGATAAAAGAGCAGGTTCAGGACCAGATCCGTGAGACGGATATGGCCCCTTTCACTTAATGTTTTTTGTTTCCTTGCTGAATATGCTCCAGGAGTAATCGGGCACACAGTTTTGTTTCTGGTGTCATATGTTTTGTGAACGCTTATCACACACTTTTTTCACTCTTCTTAGACTTGGAGATGCTCAAAAAACTCTGTTTTTTTTTTACAATACGCAGTTTGTTTTCTTGTTAAAGGAGACCCGTGTTTCTTAACAGCCGTTGATTTTTATTATGGCTGTGACAAGCCGAGTTTCAGCTGAACTTGGTGACTTTGTTTTTTCTGCAAAAGACCTGTTTGATGACATCATGGAGAAGGATGAGTGTATCTTTCTGCCTCAGGCAGTTTCTCTGCTGAATGTTTAATCATCTGCTTGTAGCTTTTATATATATATTAATAGAAAAGCTCGGTTTTTTTCCTCGAAAAAAATGAACTGTGGATACTGATATCATCCCTGTGCCTAAACCGAGCTCCTATTGTCACACCAAAACATCATCTTTGTAATCCAAGATGCTCATTGTGATGTCACAAAAACTGTCTTAAGAACAATCCCTCTCACTATTATCACATCGAATCCTTCTTCATTGTATTTTCACTGAGGTCTACACCATCATACTGTTATATTTGAACTGTAATTTTAGATATAATCTGAACCCATCTTCAAAGATATATGAGATATTTTTTTCTAGTCCATGGAGCGAATTATAGGCGAGTATATATAGTAGTATGACCATACTAAATAAGTTTACATGCACCATGAAGAGATGCGACTTTATTGTTGGCCGACATAAATCATTTTATGATTGTTTTCTTTGAGGCTGACTTGAAGGAGTCGTTGAAGACACTGATTTGATGATGATCTTATTGAAGCCAATAGAAGGACACTTGATGGAGGATTCTTTGACCAATAAATAAATTAAATTTGACCCATATAACTAATCCTAAAACCTACAATGGAGGCTTGACCTAGACATTTGACCCAAGCATGAAACCCATGCTTTAACAAGTCAAATAAAATAATAATAAAATTCTTTTCACTTTCTTTTGACAAATATATTACATTTGACTTAAGTAAAATAATGAAGACCAAACCTCGTTACATTTTCCAACACTCCCTCTTAACTAGGGAGGTATTCATATTGTCATATAACCAAAGAGGTACATGGAAGATATCAAACCACATAATCTATGAAGAATTTTAGGCCCCACAATGCCATGGATTATATTCCTAACCAAGGAAATCTATCCATTGGTATCTAAACAATTTATGTACCATAATGCCATGGACTAGATTCATGACCAGGGAAATCTATCCATTGGTCTCTCAAAAATTCAGGCATCGCAATGCCATGGACTAGATTCTTGACTAGGGAAATCAATCCATTGGTCTCTCAACAATTTAAGCACCGCAATGCCACAAACTAGATTCCTAATGAGGGAAATCTATTTGGGTGGGAATAAGATGGACTCAAGCTTTCAACCTCTCTAGGTACCATCAAGCTTACTTGCTACCATCAACCTAGAAATCTAGGTGCGTGTCAGAGCTCAATGACCAATGCCACCCTTCCAACTTCCGGACCTAGACATCAACACAAAGTGTAAACCATATGTCCTCCCAGGAAATGCTTCACTCACAGAGCCTCACCACCCCTTGATCCAACAGATCAAGGATAACCAATCTTTCCCAATCAAGTTGATTGGTATCCAACATGCTATCAAAACCTTTGAGAGATTCACCTGTACAAACACAACCCAAATAAATAATATACTTTCACATGTACATAATCAAATACAAACCTTTGGGGTCTTCCAAACAACTTGATGTTGCTTCTCAACTTTTCATAGTATGACTATCAACTGAATATATGACAGAAGATTCCTCAATCATACACTTTCCTTTCCTATTCCTCACGCAACAACATATCCTCCGAAATTCATTATTCAATCAAAACCATGCTATGCCCTCCCTCTCAACTAGGGAGCATCTCTTTATCCAAACTCCCTCTTAATCTTAGGGAGATCTCTTCTATTCATGCTTCCTTAGGGAGATCAACTTCTTCTTTTCGTCATCGGAGAATCTTTCATGGCTTCCAACCATTTCATCAGAGTTATCATCATCCTCATCATGCTTATCACATCAATGAGCATATTCACCATATTTAAGATTGTGTACCCGGACAACTTAGATAACAAGTACAACCAAAATTATAGAAGCATGAAGTTAGCTATATAAAAAATTTTATGATAGCGAAAGCATTAGCATAATCAACAAGAGACTATATTTCAACTTCTTGCCCATGTTTAGTTACAAACGCTCAATCACATTCATATCTCATCGAGATTTCGAACTCATTATTATAGGGTTCCAATATTCTTTCAACAACAATTTCCTTCATATAGCAAACCCTAGAAACAAATCAAATCAATGAATCTAGAAAATTTTTAGAATTCATGTGTTAGACTCCTCAATAAGATTTCATACAATATCCTAGATTTCATACATGAGCTTCAACAATCAAAATCGATCACAGATTAACCGACATAATGATGAGCATCTAATAGAGTTTTATGTAAACCCTATATTTCCAATTACAAATCCTCAACAATCATTATAAAAATTCAAAAATTCCAAATTGTCATATCACACATACCAGAGAATTTAATTACTACTAGGGTTTAACTACAAAACCCTAGATTTACGAAACATCCTTATCCTAGAACATAAAGAATCGCTAGGGCTTGTTTCCAAAGCTTAGTACTCATGAATATTAACAATTAAGTCAACAAATATATCTAGGAATTCATCAACATATCATAAGCACATATGTTAGGCAATGTTAGACATATACCATCCTAGACCAAGGCAGGGTTTCAGCCAATGGACACATACCTAGGGTTTCATTCCTAGGATTATAAATACATAACAAGGGTTTTACTTATTGACCCAACCAAACCATAAAGATATATGGTTTCATAACATAACAAAGCAATCCCTACAATACCAAAAATTTTAAAGGTTTGGGATTTCAATCAACAATATTTAAACCCTGACAAGTTAGGGTTTTCATGAAATCCCAAACATGACATCATCAAAAACTTAAAACTTCAAATATAATTTCTCAATAACCCTAAGCAATTTTAGGTTTCATACGTTAACATTAGCATACCCTTAGGTTAGGGTTTTCCAGAGAACCTGTCTAGGGTTCTATAAAGTCAATTAAGAATACGAGGGTGGTAGATTTATCAAGAGATGAATCACCCTATACAATAATATATATGATTCAAGATAGCTAGACATAACGATGTTAGTAATGTAATGCAAACTTAAAAATAAGAGGATCATACTTCTAAGATAATCTAGTAAGCCTGTAAAATTTGAGACGTACCTGGAGATGTTCTTGGCAAACCTGGTAAGGATTTCCTGAAATGTTCTCTTTGTATTATGCCATCATCCTTTATACATGTAGTATATGCTTACAATCACAACATGTGATACCAAAGACACGATTTAATATATTAAGTTATATATTTCACATAATCATGGAGAATGGAATCCTATGCCAAGTTGTTCATTCTTTCAATTAACAGTAGGGCCTTTTATTTGACATCCTAGATTCTTTGTAAACTCTATAAAGAAAAGTATTAAGGTTCTAATATAGTGATTACTATCTTTATCCTATTTATAAATAAGGATCATTAGAGATGATAGGAATTTAAATGATTATGAACATACATACCTTTTGAATTGCATACCTCTGATTTTACCCCTTATGTGTAATTTTGACAATACCTACTTGATTTACCTTAAGCTGGTCCCTTGAGCTTGTATTTGGATCCTTGATATATCTTCATAGGAAGCTGTGGCAAGTTCTATTTATTTAATGAGTGGAATAATAACACCATTGAGACCTTATCAAGGGCACCAAACTGATGTTACTATGATATCACTGGAATGTCACCCAAACTTTTTAATAGCATCAAGACACTGTGAGAGTGTTACTGTAATAGCGTCAAGATTTTCATATTGTGTTGACATAAAAAAATTACAGTGGTGACAACACATAATCATTAATTGTGTGGTACCACCAAACTGTGGTTAGCTTATCCTTGTAGTGTCACCGAAAATCTGAAGTGCCTTATTCTAATTTCAGAGTATCTGAAGCGAATTCCTTACCTTGTAATATGATTGAACCTTTCTTATTGTGATATCACTACTGTGATAGAACCAAGTCTCATATGTTGTATTATTATCACTGAAATAGTACTGAGATACTGAATAAAAAAGACTTCCTATTTGTAACAACACTGAGATATAACCAAATTGTGTTCATTGTATCCATTTATCATTACAACAACTAATCTGAGCTTCTTCACGAGACTGTCTTTCTGTGTTTGCATTGAGAATACTTTTGTGATACACAAACTTTAATCTTGATATTGATCCTCAACAAAAACAGATCCTTACTGAGAATACTTCAAAGGTACACAAGTGACCTTGAAACTTCCTTTGACCTTGACCATAACTTTGATACCATGTTGGAAAATTGATATAGATGGTAGTTAAATGATTTTCCTCTTAATGACATTAACTTGCGATATTTTAATTATTAGTATTAGGTTTCTTAATTATATTTTCTTATCATCAAGATTAATGCTAAGTAAGAAATAGAAAAGAACACAAGATATATTCACACTTCCAGGGTAAAATCCCCTTAGAGGGGAAAACCCATTCACAAATTCTTCTTTTGGTAGATTCAAAATATGAGACAACCAAGACCCTTTCAATCTAGACCTAAGACATCCTCCATCAAGTCATCCTTATAACTGTGAGAGCACTGAATCCTTATCACTGTGGTAATAATGAAATCATCTCACTATGATACCTTGCCACTGTGGTAACACCAGAATTTTCTTCACTGAATCTAGACCTTGACATTATAGCAACATAGAAACCATTTAGTAATAGCATTGAATTGTGGATATCGAGATCATCCTTGTACCTAAACCAAGCTCCTATTGTGACAATGTAACATCCTCTCTATAATCCAAGCTTCTCACTATGATGTCCTTGAAATTGTATAAATAACAAGCCCTCTCATTGTTATCACATTGAATCCTTCTTCATTGTATTTGCATTGAGATCCACACCATCATACTGCTATATCCAAACTCTAATTTTAGATATAATCTAAACCCATCTTCAAAGATATATGCGAGCTTGTTTTTTGGTCTATGGAGCGAAGTATAGGTAGGTATATATATTAGTATGACCATACTTAATAAGTTGACATGAACCATGAAGAGATGCGACTTTATTGTAGGCCAACATAAATAATTTTATGACTGTTTTCTTTGAGGCCGACTTGAAGGAGTCATTGATGAGGTTGACTTGATGATGATCTTATTGAAGCCAATAGAAAGAGACTTGATGGAGGATGTTTTTACTAATAAACAACTTGACTTTGACCCATATAAATAATCCTAAATCCTACAATGGAGGCTTGACCTATACATTTTTTAACCAAGCATGAAACCCATGCTTTAAAAAGTCAAATAAAATAATAATAAAATTCTTTTCACTTTCTTTTGACAAATATATTACATTTGACTTAAGTAAAATAATGAAGATCAAACCTAGTTACATTTTCCAACATAACCTACTATGCATGCATAACCATAACCATGAAAATAAATGTATAACAACCATATAGACACTGACATGCATGCATGACAAACACATTCTGCCCATCTAGTCCAAGTATTGAACCATGCTCTGATAAAAATATTCTATTAGACATTACCTAAAGAGAATAGAACCTACTCTGATACCAATCTGTAATGCCACCTCCCACATTTACCCACTTTCACTGGCCTACAGAGGTAAACATGAGTAGAGGGATACTATGCCATGTCTCAACTCCCTATGTAAAATTAAGGAAGTGGAATTGACAACTTGAAACTTTATTGAGTTCCCTCGGGTGCTACAAGACCCCTAGGAGCTAAACAACCACTCTAGGTGCCCAAACCTTGATTTAACTTTCCTTTTTAGTGATTTGACTCCCCAATGATCCAAAAATGGATCCTGGATAAACTTTTAAGTCTAAAAGATTTCATGCAAGAGGTAAAAGGTGCTAAAGGGCACGAATCCTTTGTAAATTAGAGGACAATGAAAGTATCAGGTTGCTCCCAGAAATAGTCTCACTATAGAGATCCCCTCGTTCTGAATCCAACACAAATTGAATGGGCGAAAACGGACTCTGGATGAAGGAGTTGTTGTAAAATGAAAATTGTTCAATGTCCTTAGAAAAGGAGGCAATTTCATTAAATTATGAACTATATTGAAAATTTTGGTTTTTGAATAGGCTCACGAGCCAATCCATAGATTACACATGGCAGGCTGGGAGTGGCCCACATGGCCTTGTTTGATTGGTCTAAGAGGAAATATCACATCGCAATTATTTATAAGGAAAGGACCTTGGGTCATCGTCAATTGCGATAAGCGATTTCTACTTTATCGCATCGCACAGATTCATGGGAGGACTTAACAAAAGGCCAAAGGATGCAGAGATTTGTGATTGAGATTATTGCATCACACATAACCCAAGAGGAAGGACCCATAGTGTTGAGGAGGGCCGATGTGACTTGCGATTGCGATCATCGATATCGGCAGATCCTTGTTGGCAATCCCAAAAGGGAAGGACCCCCAGGCCTAGCGACATGTGATATGTGATGTAAACTGGACCTGAAAGGGTTCCGAAATGGAAATGTATATAATTACAAATCTGTCCAAAGCTGTTTCTTACATTAATTTCACTGTTTTTAATGTAATTCCAAAATACAAATGGACGGGCCATTTCAGCATGCGATGGCAACTTGCAAGCAGACCTAATAAGAGAATAAGGTGGATTTAAGGACTTTTTGAAGTCTGATACATTGAGTTTGGCGGATTTTCTCCATTTAAAATACATTTTCCTATGTAAAAGAGAAGGAAACTGTTTTTGGCATTCTGAAGGATTCCAAGAGGCCCGAGGCACTCTTACGTTACAGAAATGGTGACCACCTCCCCTTGGCGTTAAGCAATGATGGTATAATGCCTGGAAGAGGAATCTGAAACGAACAGGTAGCGCAGCTTTGGCTTTGAAGCCACAGACAAAGAGCGAAGAAAAGGGGGCAGAGCTGAGATAGAATGGAGAACGAGAAGCAAAAGGAGGCGTGGAAATTTGCAGAGGCCGAGAGGTAAAATCGAGAGAACAATTGATTCATTCGTTTGGAGGTCGAGTGAAGCACTGATAACATAGAGAGTGGTGAATTCTCATCCATGGAGGCAACATGATGCTCAAGGGAAGTTCCGAGAAGCTCATGGAGGCCCGTAATGCTTAGTGAATGTGTGGGCAGAGTTGAAGCGCTGGGGAACCCATTGGGAGGCTCGGTGTGCCAGAGCGCTTAATAGAGCGAAGCCATCAGAGGTTGGAGGTAGAGCATAAATACTTCAGTGAAGTATCAGACAACAAAGAGACCGAATGCTTGAGCTGTTGCTAGTGTTGTCTGAGTTGAAGACACAAGAAGGATTCTAGAGACAGTAAACAATTTTGAGAGAGTCAGAGAAGCCAGAAGCTCAGAGCACTGACTAAAAGAATTAGTCCAGAGAAGCCTAGATCTGTTTGTAGCTAAAGGATAGCCAAGGGTAAGATGGTATTCTAAGCCCATTGGTTCGTTTGTAAACCATATGGAGTTGAGTCACGGACTTGTAAAAGAATTCAACCATAATCCCAAAGAGCCTAATTGAGTTGATTAGAGCTCAAGGAGACGTAGCCCAAAATATCAGGGTGAACTCCATATTAATTTGCTGCCTTATGTGTATTGTTTTACTACTGCCTTATTCATTGTTATATGCATTTATGAATATGTTCAAGCACATTTAAATATCAACATACACAATAGATTTTAAAGCACATAAACAACCAACAATAAATATAAGCATATGCCTATATTTTAAAGCATTTCTTGATTCTGCATTGGTTAATCAAATAGACTTGGGCAAATGCAAGCTTTGGAAGTGGGAGAGGTTCTTGTAAGCTAGACAAGAAGCCTAAGAGCCCCATTTTCAAATCACCCAACCACTTTGATGATAAGGAAAGATAGTGACAATAACCCTCTAGTTGCTCTGATGACCCTGCCTCCTAGTGGATGTAGTTTATATTACCTAGTTTTGAGCCTGCGACCCCAAAATCTGAGCCACATTTTTAGGGCTTGACTCTCGACCAATTCCTAGAAATTAATAAGAATTTTATAAATTATAAATGACACAAGAAAAAAACATTTAACACAAAATTAGACAAGAATTTGACCTAACTAGGCCTAACCATGACAATCATTCCATCAAACACATAGTGAACATGAAATCTATAGGTCATGAATGCATATCTGAGCATAGAGATCTAAAAATTATCCGAGAGTCATCAAGAAGGTCTAATTCCCTGTCACAGTAGCTGCCATAACATATATTAGGTCATGCATTCAATAATCATTCATTTACCAATCAAAACATGATAAGAGCCATAACTTGAATCTGTCATAAAACCATGCTTATAACCAACTTATAACCAGAATAATAACAATGATAATATAACAATTAAGCCACATCTTAATGAGTACATTTAATCATAAAATACAAGAGGAAATTAGCTCTTGTTAACATATGCAAAAGCCAACCAAGTTAGGGACTTACATGTGCCACCTGACCATAAACTGGGATTTGGGCTGAACCAAATATTTCTTTCAGCCAATCACCTCCGTGTCCTATTCCAAGCATGAATGTGAGATCTCACGGGATAAAAAAATACATAAACAACCAAGGGAATCTATGGGTTAAAACATCTCCAACCTCACACTACCATGATCTCACCTAAACTAATCCTGAGATCACAAAACCAAACCAAGCTTGGATGCCTCAAAATTCCTTCACCATCCCTTGCGGAATTTTCCTGTCTCCACCCACCATTTAGAGGTTGAGCATAGGTGAAGAGGATAACAATATTTTTCCCAACCACATAAACTAAACCCAGTTAACATATATACTTTTAAATTATTTATATAAAATGTCTATTAATTTTTTTTTATATAGTTCTAAATTTATTTTATAAAAAAAATACACTTAATATTTTCTTTTATTGTTTGTCAAATCTTGTTGGTGCAGTTGAATTTTGAGGGTTTCAATTTGTAGGGTGGCCAATGTTCTAAACTCACTATAAATGCGAGGAGACACTAGAAAAATCCCAACCATATTAAGCATTTGTATGGCCTAGGTTGGGTACAATCCTCGAGTGATTTTGAGGATTTAGATACCATTTCTTAAAGACTGGTTCATTAAGTCACAAGCACAAGAACAAACAAAAAGACATATTTTTCTCTGCTACTTATATTGTACAACTTGAGTGGGCTTAATGGCTAAGAGCTTGTGTTTCCTCGTAAGAGGTCACATGTTTAGAAATAGAGGGGGTTAGAGTATGTACACCTTCAAATTTAGAGGGGCTTAGATTATATACACCTTCATAAACTTTAATATTCAAATCGTTGTATATAGATGGATCCCTAATTTCAAAAGCACAGAAATATCACACACCAATTTAATATTTAACTTAACAACAACATTCAAAATAAATTATTATTATTATTTATAAGAAATTTAAATTTATCACCAAAACTGTGAATACTTCATTTCTATAAATACAACGACTAAGATTGAAAACGTAGAAATAACTTTATTCATCCCAAGGGATATGTTCATGCTTATACTAAGAAAATATAACTTTGGCCTTTACAAAATAATGTAAACCAAATAATTAGGCATTTGAATTTATGGAATCAATCCATGATATATTATTTTGGGCAATGCATATGACAAGGACATAGCCTAGTAGCCAAAGACAAATAGGTTTACATAAGAACATGGGACTTTCTATGACCAAATAGTTAAACATAATTACTTTTACTTTGGAGCATGGACCTTTCTACCTATACCAATAAAATGCTGGAAATACTTTGGGGGGGTGGTTGTGGGGAAGGAGTGAATCAATATTTCACTTTTTCTTAAAATTTAGTATCTCAAGAAATTAACCAATCATATCACATAAAAAATACACAATATTTATATTAACAATTTATTTATATTATGAAGGAAGCTAAAAATTATGGTTTTACCTACCACTACTAGAAGAAGCTACAACCCTTGATTTACCAAATCCCACTAGAAGGAGAAGACAACCTCCTAAAGGAAGCTACAACTTCTTTGCTTGGCACCACCCTACGACCCTTAACAATAAAAGATAGAATAATAATTTTTGGGCTCCCGTACTAGGGATAGTGACCTAATTAGAATAATACACAATCATTGTTATCTCTGCTAAATGATATTCAACTTCAAGTCTATTACTTGAATTTGATATGTCCAATATGTATGTTGTTGGATTTTAATCTGAAATGTGTAGAAATTCTGATTGTAGATAACCTGATAATGCAATATACTAAAGCAAAATACTTGATCTACTTCCACAAACAAACTTGCAGAAGCTTAATTGATTTTGAGCAAGATCAAATAGAAAACATATAATGAAGAATGAGAAATCAATCACACATGAACATAGAAGAATACTCTGGGGAAAGCCTCAGCTAAAAACCCTGCTATCTGTATTATCATACAAGTGGAAATATCTCTGGATTACACATTGCTTTAGCTCACAAGCTATCTAGTTCTTAGAATAATCCCTCATTGTTGCTCATAGACTGAATAGACACAACATATGCCTTCCCTTAGTCGTCCAAGCCTCCTATTTCCTTGCGCAATTTCTCTTGGGTCCTCTGGTTGCCACCTGTGTGAAATTAACCTCTCACACAACTCACCTAACTCAGAAATAACTGCGTAATCCTGAAGGAGATGATTCCTTCTGCATGGATGAGTTTCCTTTTATAGGAAATTTCCTCCAACTGATAGTACACTGTCCCTTCCTTTAATCTCAACTGGGTCTTTCTCTGAACTAACATGCATGAGTTATTTATGAGAGAATATTCAGTTATCTGGAGAACACTAGTTGCATGCATGCATGCACATTAACTGACATTGAACTCACAATTAGTTCCTCCAACTGTTTGGAACTAATTTAATGGACTTAACTTAGTTAACTAAGCTAACTAATTACAACTCAAATACAACTCATCCTTATCTCCTTAATTAAGGGATAACTTCCTCAATCAAAGGGATAATTGTTTCATGTCTTCACAAAGAATTCATGTTTGATTTTCTCCAGCTAATTAACTCAAGATGAATTAATTAATTATTTTTCAAACAACTGCTGAGACCAAATTCGGATTTTAATTCTCAATTTTAATTCAGGGACTAATTAAAATTGGAATCTATCCCAAAATACTATTTATAGCAATGCTATTTTTAACATTTCTATTTTATCATTCCTTGTTGCTATTTTCCACACTGGTACCTAAAATGCTATCTATGGCAATGATATTTATAACATTTCTTGTTGCTATTTTCAACATAATGGTCCTCAAAGATATACATTTTAACAAAAAAAGGGATTCTAACTCATACCTTTGACAAAGTTCTAATAATTGCTTGAAAATTGCTTTACACAAGCTTCATTCAACAAACAAAAACATCCCTAACTTGGACCTCAAGTTGCCTCAACAGAGCTTCTCAAATAGACAGAACAAACTACCTCAACATCTGTCACATGGCCAAAATAACTTTCCTTAGAAAGTCTATCACAGATTCAAAATAACTTGCCTCATAAAGTATGTCACAAGGATGAAATAGAAAGTCTTGTCACAGGGCCGATTGAGCTTCCTCAAAAAGTCTATAACAAGATCAAATATGGCCTTAGAACATGCCCTAGTCATTCTTGAATAGGGCCTCAGAACATGCCTATGATTCTACCATAGGACTCAGCCTTTCTAGTGAAAGCAGGATAACGATGTGCCTCAAGTTTGTCCTTTAAATAACCCTAATCAACAATTTATGCCTCCATATTTTTTTTTCCTCAGAAACATATGTCTAGCACTTAGAAAACTTTCCTTCATAGAAATCTTGGTTTCCTACTTTATATTAGAAAGATATTTGTTCCATTAGCCTTCACATTACTCTTCATATCACCTGATTTCTTCTTCTCTAGGGCTTGAATTGTTCTAGATATATTATGCCTCAGATTGCTCCATTCTTGCTTCAAATGACCACGACCTACTCTTATTTATATGTTTGGAAGGAGGGATAAATGAGGCTGAATTGGTTCTAAAATATAAAGAATTTGTCTAAAAAAAATCACAACTATTTCTAGAGCTAAGCTAATCCTTTTAGGGTTGAGTTGGATATCAAATAATTATTTTGTATTTAAACAAGAGGAGAACTGCCCAACTTGTAATGGAGGCCAACTTGTCACTTAATTAATGGATCATGTATGTTTGGGTTTAGACCATATTAAGCTTGTTTGAATCATGCATTTTATGTGGGGTCAAACCTATTTAGATTGAGGATAATTATGAACAAGTGTCAAACTTGATTATTTCTCCAACCAGAAAGATCCACAAGGCATGCAACTTATCAAATGAAATGGAATGCATATAATCAAACAAATAATGGCCCATTCACCCTTTGACATCAATAACAATTTATTCCAACAATATCCCCCTTTGTCATTGATGTTAATACTCATGATCTCCCTATCATCGTTCTCCCCCTCTCTTGGAATAAAAAGGTTGGTCCAATTCCTTTGTTCGATGAAACAAGCTACAGATTTTGGAATCAG
Source organism: Pinus taeda (assembly GCA_000404065.3). Lineage (NCBI taxonomy): Eukaryota > Viridiplantae > Streptophyta > Pinopsida > Pinales > Pinaceae > Pinus > Pinus taeda. The sequence continues at coordinate 5,125 of APFE031319852.1, read as the reverse complement.
CTAGTGGTAAGTCATGAGAGGTGCAATGTGGTAGGGGGAGAGAAATAGTCAAAGGAAGAAAGGATAATTGCAGGAAGATAGAGGGAGATACTTTGTTAGGGGGAGTTACCATTTTCCATTGATGTCAAAGGGATAGATAATATTGGCATTATGACACAAGTTTGGCTCTATGATGTAGGTGTTGTCCTTGATGGCAACTCACTCAAATGGCAGATCACAGTTCAGGCTCTCAGAATAAAATAAAATGAGGTATATGCAGGTTCCTCTTAACAAAGTCACGTGTACACACGGGATTATCGATCAAAAGGCGCGTATATGTATGCACACACTTTCATGCCAAGAAAAGCGCGTACATGTGGGAAAACTTATGTTTGGTCCATGGAATTTAGTCCAATATATTTGAACCTATGGTTTTGGTCCTTGGTATTGCATCCAAAGTGTTGAACCTAGGTATTGGGTCCCTAGTATTGGTTCTCAATGGTTTTGGACCATGGTTTGAGTAAGGCCTAAGACTATAAAAAGGGAAGGAGATCATTTGGCAAGGTATTGACTCAAGCGTTGAATATCTTAAGAGGAGGAAGATCTGGAATACTGGTGATTGGTTTGTGATGCATAGCTGGATCTGAATCAAGGAGGAACCTGAGCGTTACAAGATGGATAAGTTCTATTGATAGGTCAAGATCTTAAGGCTTGAATAGTAGTATCATTGTGTGATTTTGATCTGTTATAATTGGTGCATGATTTGATCTATAAATATGATAATTTGGGTATAACTGATGTCTGAATAAGTGAAAAGGGTAAAATTATCTTTTATAGATCTGTACGCAGGTTCGACATAGCAGAGGCGCGTATACACGCTGGTTCACCACTCAAAACAACGTATACACTGTTTGGCCTTGATGTAGAAGCGTATGCACGCAGGTTCTACATATTGAAGTAGCGTACATCTCATGAAATATGTTTTAGCTGCTTCTGTTTATTGCTACACTGTTCTAGGTTCAGGATTGGTGTCTGGTTACTGTTATTGTATACAACATTCAGAGAAGTGATTGTTTGATTCAGTTGTGGTTTGTACAAAGAAGATTGATTGATGCAGATATACTTGATGTTTGATTGATGTTATTCATGGATCCAGTCTGAAAATTTATGAAACGTGGTCCCTGGAAGAAAAGAGAAGGTTGTAGCCTTCTGTAGGTCAGCACCTATGTACTAGTACCTCAGCTAGTACAAGAGCTAAAGGGGGTTGTAGCTCCCTTCTAGAAGAAGTTGGAGAACGAGAGAGGGTTGTAGCCTTCTGTATGTAGAAGCCTGCATATTGGTATAAGATTGCACCAGTACAGAATCATTGTAAAAAGAAGTTTCTAATAAAAAGAAGATAGAGACGAATTGCAGCAGGTGGTTTTCACCCACATTGGGTTTCCACCTTACATCTTGGTGTTCATGTGTGTTGCTTATGTGTGATGATTTGTTTTGATTTACTGCTCCTGTTTACTGCTCATAGTGTTAATAACGTTCTGATGCACTCATTAAGAAGCAACTAACTTAATTATAAGTTTACTGGATATACGCTTGTTGCATTTCACACAGTTGTGTATACACGCGGTTTTCCTTAACTGAAGTAGTGTATATGAATTTGAATATGGAAATGAAAAAGTTATATTGATTTGATAATACTGATTCATTCCCCCTCTTATTATTATTTCCAACAGATAAATCAATAGAGGAATATCAAACACATGGAGATAGGGAGAGCAGTAAACATATGGGGAGTATGTGTGTTTTCATCAGTGACAAAGGGGGGGGGATTGTTGAATGGTGTTGTCATTTATGTAAAATTTAGTATTTGAAAACTTTAATATATGTCATTTGATTGCATTAATTGGAAGGTATAATGGACAAGAAATCCCAGAAGAGAGGAAAGGAAGCCCAAGTCCAGATGCCCCATACTTGTTGAAGTAGATGAATGTGAAGGATTGTGTAGTTTCAAGCAAGCCCATCATAGGCTAATAGTACTCATCATGCAATTTCCAATGGTATGGGGCATGCCACATGGTTCCCCACAATTGGGGAGATATGCCCTCTCAAAATTGAAGCCCCGAAGTTGTGGACAAGGTGCCACAAAATGAATGATGCTTTGGTACAAATTTTTGGCATTAAAATTTGAGAAAATTATGTTGACCATTAGATAAATTATTATGACCAAATAGACCTCAAAAAGAAAAAAAAATATATTTCGTAAATCATTTCAAAGAGGGGAATTAAGGTCAACCTATCATTTTTGTTTTTTGAATTTTGTCTTGTGTTCAAGTCGACTCCATGCTTTAGGTCAAGTGAACCTGATGAAAGGAGGTGCCAAATCCAATTAAAATGATTCTTTCTATAATTTATTACACAAGACCTACCCAACCCTAGCCCTTACCACAGGCTATAAATAGTGGCCATGATAGCTCATTTGTATTATGATTTCGATCATCAAAATGTCTAAAATTACGAAGGAAGATGAAAAGGAGAAAGCATCTATGTTGTTTGTTATTCTCTTTTGTTGTTCTGGCACATGTCTTCAAAAACATAGTGGAATAAATTCAACATGTTGATCTGTAATGTAATTATGTTCCAATGATGTTTTTTAAATGGTTGTTGGAGTTGAAGATCAATTGAGATGGCATGCTTGTGCATATGACCCCGTGCCACAATGTGTGCAAATATTGGGATGTGCATGAACCTATGTAATAAACACGCACTTGATCTAGTAGATTTAGTGTAAAATCAATCTAAAATTTGATTGTTAGAGAGTGAACAAAGGTTAGACGTAGAGAAATTTTAAATTATATATCCCTTCCCATCAGTGTATAGAGAGTGTGATTGTAATTGTTGCACAACCAGTAGTGTTATGTGCACTAAAATGCCAAATGTCACACACATAGTGTGCGTTGGAGGCCAAATGTAATTTAAGAGAGTTAACAAGGTGTGTTTAGAAGGCCAAAGAAACACAAATATGTTTGGTATTATTGCAACGTGTATATAGTTAGACCATGTTCTATTCAAATGTAATAATCAAGCATTGCCTTGTGTTAATGAGAACCTGAGAAAAGTGAGACTAGAAGACAAAGTTAAAAAAATATATACTTGTGCCAAATATGCATGAGTGAATGGGCATGAATGTTCTAGTATGGTTTAATTTGCAAGAAGCATGAGCATGTATTAATTGTATTTCTATCTAATGTGATTTGAATGACCTATCCCACACAAAGTTTGGTTATGGACTTGGTGCGATGGAGTGTAGGAATGTAAACCTATGTTGATGATTAAATCTAATGTGTGGGTGCAATCTGAGTTTTATGACATCATCTACAAACATATGATTTTAGAGAATCAAACACATATTTAGGTTGTTGTGAATTAGTTTCTCTCTACCTATGCCCATGCCTTTTCCAGGGATGTAGTGTGACCTATTTGGATGCTTTGATATGATATGTATGCATCTACTAAATATTTCAAAGTGACTGAGTTGACGAGTAAGACTAAAAGCATTGGTTGTAGGGACAAATTCTTATTTGGGTGAAGTTTGTATAATTGTAAAAAGATATTCTAACCTTTGAGATTATATTGGCTAGGGTGCTATGTTAGATGTAACCACCCCACCCCACATTTACCTAATTTTACAATCTCTCGAGGTTAAACATGAGCTGGGAGTTAATATGAAATGACTTAACCTCCAAGTTCTAGTTATGGAAGTGGGGCCTACTAATTAGAACTCTTACTGCCACCCATCAGGGACACCAGATCTCTTAGGAGTCTAAAAACCACCACTAGTGATCAATCCCTGAGTTGGAACTTCTTTTCACAAGCTTTGCCTCCCAACCGTGCCCTTGACACACTATGCATGTGGTTGTAAGGCTCCAACCGTATCAACAAGCCTTCCTGCATGCGATTATGACCGAAATATTCTAGTTATATGCATGTAGTGGTGAGATTTGTGCCACTTTTTTAGGGTTGGCCTACAAGCCACTACCCAAAACTTTCCAAAGTCAAGTCTCAAGTGATAACAAGTCTAAAAAAATCAATACTAGGGCTAGATCTTTATCAAGAAATGCCAATCACATAACAAACATTTCATCAAATATATGGTAAACATAGAAGCTACAGGTCATGAATGCATGTCTGATCATAATCTCTTTAAATTCATCAGAGAATCATCAAGAATGATCAATGCCCTCTCAAGTGTTGGGTGTGGAGCTTGATTATCTTTTGTATTCGAAGGTTTTAGCCAGATATATACCCTAGGAAGACTGTACACCCTTCCACGCGGGGGGGCTAATCCCCACCGCTAAAAATAGATGTAAAATTGCCTTGTAAAAGTCTAGTAATTTCTAGTCAATCTGGGTTGTTCATTAGGTAGATTATATGATGGTAGAAGTTATGTTTAATTTAGGGTTTTTTTCCCTTGAAGGCAAACCCCTCACTATATATGAGGAAATTGTATTACGTCTATGTATATCTATATTCTGAGTGAGGAAGAGAGAGGAGATTGAGAGCGAAGAGGGTGTTACAACGGATCTTTTGTAGGTTTTATCTCTTCAGTTTGCTGGATAATATAATAAAATAAGGACTGGCTGTTTCTCCATGGACATAGCCCAAACTGGGTGAACCACGTATATCTGTGTCTCTCTTGTTTTATGCGTTTTCTATGTTTATATTTCTACAATATTTTATGTGTTCCATTGCTCCATAATATATAATTTTCTAACAACTGGTATCAGAGCCGAAGGTCTATTTGGTTGATAAACTCGCAGGAGAGAAGGGTTCGTGGTTCAAGTGGGAGCAATGGCGAAAGATGGTAGGTTTAGGGTCAAAAAATTCAACGACCAAAAATACCAGCTATGGAAGATGAAGATGGAAGATTATTTGTATCAAAGAGATCTGTACCTACCATTGAGCGGAAATACAAAGAAGCCGACGAGTATGACAGACACAAAATGGGATATTCTCGACAGAAAGGCAATTGGAATAATACAGCTGTGCCTAGCGATGTCGGTAGCATTTAATATTTCAAAGGAAATGACAATAGAGGGTTTAATGTCGGCATTGGCCAAACTATATGAAAAACCCTCGGCCTCAAATAAGG
>APFE031319850.1:45138-71570 GCA_000404065.3 Pinus taeda | reverse complement strand
CTCTGGCCGCCCTGTCCCTCTGCTGTGCGCTGCGGGCCTGCTATGGCAGGATCCGCTTCCCCCCCTCCGCTTTCTGAAACCCCTGAGGAATCATTCGCAGCCCTCCTTTCTAACCATTCAGAAGCCAGATCCCGTCCCTCTCAATCAAAGTTCATTAAGAAGCTAGATGAAATTCTTGAAGTAAATCTGCCCCCTTCTCTGCCCAGAAAATCGGCAATAGCACTGTCTAAAAGAGGACTAGTTGGACAGTTCACTGGCCTCTGGCCCTCTCCAAGAACGGTCCAAAAATGGGTGGAGCGTAACTGGAGCACAATGATTCAAGGGAAGATAGCCATCCGATTCTGCGGGCATGGTTACTACACCTTCCTCTTCGAAACGAAGGAAGACAAGCACCTCATCTTTCGCAACGGGCCTTATTTCATGGACACAAGAGGTTTATATCTGAACCGCTGGTCCCCAGATTTTGATCCGGAGATGGACATCCCCAGCGCGGTCCCTGTTTGGGTGTGCCTCCCTCACCTGCCCTTGCATTGCTGGGGGGACGAATCGGTCAAAGCGATCGGTAATGCTGTGGGAAAATATATAGACAGATCGGAACCAAAGGAAAACATGCATGCTTGCGCCAGAATCTGCGTTGAAGTCGATCTTGGAAAAGGACTGCCGGAAGCTGTAAAGCTAAGAGTGGATCAATGGCTGCACATTCAACAGCTGGACTACGAACAACTACCCTTCAAGTGCAAGGTATGTCACGAATACGGCCATTTTGCTAATAGATGTAGTAAACTGAAAGAAAACGAAGCCACACAACATGAGGAAAACTCTGAAGGATCCTAGGAACAAGTAAAAAGGAAAAAGTCTTCTTCGAACCTGGGCAATAATTCCACAGCCCCTCCAGCATCTAAACAACCTCCTCCCCCTCCCCCCCCACCCTTTCCCCCTTCCTCCAACCCTTTTGAAACCCTTTCTGCAGAAGTCCCGGCCTCTCCCCCTCACTCCCCTCTCCCTACCTCTCCCTGCTCTAACCCTCCTCCCTCCCTCTGCCCCACCGTTGAAAGAATCCTTACAAGGAACAAAGCCAAGGAAGCTCCCCAGCCATCTGATCCCCCAAGAAAAGTCGGACGAAAATCAAACAGAGAGTTAAGAGATGAAACAGCAGCAAAGGAAATGGCAACAGGCACCCAGCAACCAATGGATTCCTTCTTAGGCAAGCTAAAAGGAAGTGGTGAGAAAGCCAAGGAGAAATCAGGAACCCACCTCAATACTGGTAAATAATGAATATAGTCTCTTGGAACTGTAGGGGGCTCGGCTCACCTGTAAAGCTAAAAGCAATCAAGGATCTCATTAACCAGGAAAAGCCTGATATCCTCCTAATCCAGGAGACTAAAACTACCGAGCAAGACTTTCTCCTTCAAACCCAAAGATTCAGAAACTACCAAGGCATCTCAAAAGGCTCATCCGGAGCTTCACGAGGCATCAGAACCTTATGGAATACAAACAAATGGGAAATAATCAGCTCCCAGCTTTGTAATTGGTGGATCCGAACAGATCTAAAGAGCAAAAGCACCAGGGAATCTTACCACATCTACAATATTTATGCTCCTAATCATTACAGAGATAAAGCAAGCTGCTGGAACACCCTAGAAATGGACCTCAGTATCACTCACAACAGTGGGGTAATCTTAGGAGGAGACCTGAATCTTATCAGGCAGATAGATGAAAAGTATGGGGGGATTTTCCATGCTGATCAGTTCAGAGACAAGTTGGAATCCATCATACAACACTTCAAATTGATCGACCCACCCCTAACTAATGGGAAATTCACATGGACAAACAGAAGAGCAGGAATCCACAACATAAAGGAGAGGTTAGACAGGTTACTCGTACAGGAAAGAGTAGCAGAAAATTATCAAACAATTAGGAGCCACATAGTCCATGGCACAGCATCGGATCACAAGGCCGTGGTTCTCTCCATGGACAAAGGAGCAAATTTCGGCCCTCTTCCTTTTAAATATAATAGATCCTGGGACTACCACGAGGCTTTCCGCACCTTGGTTAGGGAACAGTGGTCGATTGAAGTTATTGGCTCACCCCATTTCGTTTGGGAGTCAAAGCTAAAGCACCTCAGGACAACCATAAAGCAATGGGCTAGGGAAAACGCAATTGCTGAGAAGAAAAAGAAAACCGAGCTGCAACTAGAAATGGAGCGATGGCATAAAGAAAAAGAGCAGATGCAATACACAGCAGAGGATCTAGACAAGGAAAAAGAGCTGTACAAAGAGCTTTATCGGCAAAATCGCATGGAGGAGGAAGAGCAAAGAATAAAATCACGCTGTCTCTGGTTAAAAGCTGGGGATAAAAATACCTCATTCTTCTACAATAATGTCAAGATTAGAAGAGCAATTAACCAGATAAACAGAATAGAAGTCGATGGGAGAGAACTCATGGATCAAGAAGCCATAAAAAACGCAGCACATGCACACTTCAAAGCCCTCCTTTCGACGAACCAGCACCATGACAGCGATGACTTCCTAAGTATAGTTGAGAGCAAGATAACAGAGGAACACAATAACAAGTTGGAGCAAGAACCTACAGCAGAAGAAATCCAAGAGGCTATCTTTGGCATGCAGCAGGACAAGGCCCCCGGGCCGGATGGTTTCACAGTTGCATTTTACAAACAGCATTGGGACATTATAAAGAAGGACTTTGTAAGAATGGTTAAAAATGCATTTAGAAAACATAAACTGGGGGACAATAAAAAGTCTTCTCATATAGCCCTGATCCCCAAGGAAGTCGACCCCAAATCCTTTGATAGATTTCGGCCCATCTCGCTTTGTAACGTCTCTTACAAAACCATTACAAAAATAATAGCAAACAGGATAAAGAATCTTCTTCCTCTCATAATCTCAGAGAACCAGGGAGGGTTTGCCCCAAAGAGGCAGATCATAGATAATGTCATTTTAGTGCAGGAGGCAATTCACAGCAGTTACAACAGAGGAGAGCGTGGAATGATTATCAAACTGGACATGGCCAACGCTTTCGATCGAGTAGACCACTCCTTCCTTTGCGCGGTTCTAAAGAAATTTGGTTTCTCTTCTAACTTTATCAGCTTGATCAGAGCCTGTATCTTTGACTCCTGGACCGCCCCTCTGATCAATGGCAGGCCCAGCACTTCTTTCAGAAGCTCCAGAGGCCTGAGGCAGGGCTGCCCCCTCTCCCCCTTCCTTTTCATTATCATGGCGGAGTCTCTCAGCTTCCACCTAGAAAATCTGCGCAATAAGAAAGAAATTACAGGCATCCGTATTGAGAGAGGGATAAAGGAAATAAACCATTCATTGTTTGCAGACGATACTTTATTAATTGGGGGTGCTTCTAGTCTAATGGCTAGGAGATTTAAAAAGATTTTGGATGCTTTTCTTCAAGTCTCGGGAGGAAAATTGAATAACAGAAAGTGCAAGCTCTACACTTGGAATGCGCCTCTTTAGATCCAGCAAAGAATCTCCCAAATCTTGCAGATCCCTCTCCAAAACAAATGGAATTCTTTCACTTATCTGGGCCTGCCGCTGGAAAAGGAACATATTAAAGCAGAAGTATGGACAAACCACATTGAAAGAATGAGAGGACACCTCCAAAACTGGGGAGTCTCTTGGCTCAACCTAGCTGGCAGATCAATCCTCATAAAGGCCGTCCTTTCTGGACTCCCAATATACCAATACGCAATCATTATGGCCCCTGCTAGTATCCACAAACACATGGAGCTCATAATGATAAGTTTTCTCTGGCAAGGAGGTAAACAAGACTCAAAAAAATTCAGTCTTGTTAGCTGGGACCAAGTTACCCTTCCTTACGAAAAAGGTGGCCTATCTATAAAAATTCCAAGCCTCTCCAACCAGGCGTTGGGGCTCAAGCTGATCTGGAGGATGCTCACAGGAACTGGCTCATGGTGGGTGGAAGCAATCAAAAGGAAGTATCTTAGAGGCCCAAATTCCAATATCCTCAAGGATCCAATAGCAGACAGGCCCTGCACTCCGATGTGGCGCCTAGTGAAGAAAGTTCTGCGACACTTCAAGGAAAATGTCTCCAAGCTCCCAGGTAACGGTCAAAGTATTAATATTTGGACTAACAGAATCTTGAACTCCAATCCAAGAACCCTCCTTCAAGAGCTTCGACCTCTACAAATATGGATGGAGGAGAGACACATAAGCACTATGCATGACATATCCTTATGGAATCAAAATAGATGGCAGGCCTGGAAAGACTTGAACCTACCTCCGGAATTAAAAGCTTTGTGGCACAATCTGAAGCTCTCTTTATCTGGATTAGCCCCAACAAACAAGGACAAAGAGGACAGATATATCTGGGACTCGGGGGGAGGCTCCTTCACGGTTAAAGAAGGATATAAATCCCTTCAAAACTTAACCCCCACTGTCAATTGGAACCTTTACTCAGTGGCCTGGAAGACAGAATGTCTCCCAAAGGTAAATCACTTCAATTGGACTCTTTTAAAAGGAAGAATCCTTACAGCGGAGAACCTGAGAAAGAGGGGGATACAAGGACCTTCGATTTGCAGCTTCTGTTGGGCAGAGGAAGAGTCACTTCAACACTCCTTCCTTCTCTGCTCGTTCGCTCAAGGTTGTTGGACCAGCATAACGAGACCCTTGGACATCAGAGGACCCCCTGACCAGATGCATAACCTCCAGAAGAATTGGAAAAGAGCCTATCCATACTCTATGAAGGACAAAAATAATATTACAAGAATCTGGAAGTGCATCCCAGCCACACTATGCTGGAACCTCTGGCTCACAAGGAATAAATATGTTTTCAAAAATAAAAGGCCTAACATGGACAGCGTAATAGCCAAAACTATAGCAAACATCTCGGAGGTAGTAAGTGCAAATTACATAGCACCCCCAAACCAGCTCAGCTGGGCACAAGAGGAACGGGATTGGTACAACAATTTCAATGTGAACCATGCTCAGCAACCTTCAACACAGAAGAAAGCCATTCAGAAAAAGGCCAACTGGAAACTCAGGGGAACCAAGGATGAAATAAGGCAATGGATAAGCAAGAAAGACCGCCCACTTCTGTTCTTTGACGGAGCATCGAAGAACAATCCCGGAGCTGCGGGAGCAGGAGGAATAATCAAAGACAAAGAAGGAAAAATCATCTGCAGTTATGAATGGGGATTGGGAACGACTTCGAACAACGCAGCTGAAGCATATAGTCTCCTCCTCGGCACCACAATCCTCTCCAACTGGCATATAAAGAATCCAATTATATTCGGGGACTCGGCTATCATAATCTCTGCAATGATCAAGGACAAAGATTTTAATAAAGAAGGCCTCAACAACATCAGAAAGTGGATCACAGAAAACATCCGAAGTTTGGGGGAGGTCACCTTCAGACATGTGTTGAGGGAGCATAACGCAGAAGCAGACTCCATCGCTAACAAGGCAGTAAATAGACAACAGGGATAGGTAAGAGAAAATGAGACAATCTATGATAAAGACATTCCCTAATCTGTCAAAAAGCCTTTTAGGCCTTTAGGAATGTCCCCCAGAGTATTCTCGGATCAATATCTAACCCTTCAGCAAGTATGTGGAAGATCACCACATCCCTCACTCTCTGTCATCTTTCTCGAGTCCAGCCTTGTTCGTGATCTCCCCTCAGGCTCGATTGGCAATCGCCCCTTCGGGACCTTTGGTCAGGGATCCTTTTTCCAGTCTGCGATCCATCATTCTGTTCTTTTTTAATACTGACAGTGCTCCTTCCCTTCTCATTCCTGCTCCTTTGAGCGTTCTTCTCTCTCAGCCCCATTGTGTAGTTGGCCAGGGGAGTGAGACTCTCCGTTGCGCGCCCAGATTTTTGAGCTCCAGCGCCTCCTCTAAGACTTTGGGAGCTTTGTACCCCTCCCCTGCCGTCCTCAGGCATAATTCATGGTCTATCTTAAATCTATGTTTTCTAAACAGCCCCTTTCGAGTCACGTCAGCAAACCCCAACAAGCAATCCAGGAGAGCGCAGCGCAACAAGGAAGTCCATCGGCCTGGGATTGTTTCTTGCACTCGGTGTAAAGGTTATGAGTTCTGGATTGCCCCCTTTTTTAATCATCACAAAAAGCTGAGGAGGGATTCTGAAGCAGGCCAAGCAGAGAAAGGAAATCGAGGTACTCAAGGTGAAGTGTCAACCTCTGGAGGAGGCTACCGACCTTATCAAGCAACTCATGGACAGCATGCAGGCAGTGGCATCCACCGAGGCAAGTCGAAAAGAGGATCAAAGAGACGAACAGAGGAAAGATGAAGAAAACCGGTTTTGATGTTAGTTAAATGAACAGTAAAGTAAAGCTCATAGATGGATTGTTTGTAAAACAGTACAGTAGGTATCTTTTCCAGCATTTTCTTTTCAAATTAATCTCACAGAAGTCATGGGCTGCGTCCCGATTTGGGACCTCATTCGGGACTGCTATCCTCGAATCCTATGTAACAGTTTTAGCGCACACAATTTTTTAAATATATGAGTACCCGACTTTGTGAAAAAAAACAATCAAGGCACGTTGTCAATATTTTTTTGTGCTTACACTAAAATCAATCACATTGTTAATCCAAACACTTTAAAATTAATGTACCATTATACATCCAATTACATCAAATCAGAAATCAACATATACATTGAGATCAATGAATCTAATGCAAACAATCAAATATGATTAGAAATCAACATATACAAGGAAATCAATGCATCTAGTACAAGAAATAAAATATAATTAAAAATCAACATCTATATTGAAATCAATACATCTAGTGCAACCAATCAAATATATTTAGAAATCAACATCTACACTGGAATAAATGGTGCATCTAGTGCAAGCAATCAAATAGGATTAGAAATCACATTTACACTGAAATTAATGCATCTAGTGCAAGCAATCAAATATCATTAGAAATCAACATCTACATTGAAATCAGTGCATCTAGTGCAAGCAATAAAATATGATTATGAATCACCATCTATAACGAAATCAATGCATCTAGTGCAAGGAATCAAATAGGATTATAAATAACCATCTACACTGAAATCAATGCATATACTGCAGGAAATCAAATAAAATTATAAAACATCTACACTAAAATCAATCCATCTAGTGCAAGCAATCAAATAGGATTAGAAATCAACATCTACACTTAAACCAATGCATATAGTGCGAGCAATCAAATAGGATTAGAAATCAACACCTACACTGAAATCAATATATCTAGTGAAAACAATCAAATAGTATTAGAAATCACCATGTATATTAAAATCAATGCATCTAGAGTAATAAATATTCTTCCCTCTCCACCCCCTCCATATATATCTATATCTCCCTCCATATCCCGTTATTTGTCTCTCTATCTCACCCCAAAACATACACACACTCTCTCCATCTCTCCCTTGATACTCCCTCTCTCACTCTCCACTTCTCTCTCTCTCTCTCTATGTGTTTCTTCTTCCCTCCCTCTCTCTCCTTATAACTCCATCTCTTTGTCCCTTCCTCTCTCATCCTCTCTCTCGTCCTTCCTCTCCATCCCTTTCTCTCCCCCTATCACTCTCCCCTCTCTCTCTCTCTCTCTCTCTCTCTCTTTTCCCTCCAACCTTGTCACTTTCTCCCTCCCTCTCTCATTTTATCTCTCCTCCTCTCTCGCCCTCCATCTTTGTGTCTTCCTCTCTCTCTCTCTCTTAGCCTTCTCTCTCTCTCTCACTCGTGTCCTCCTCTCTCTCTTAATTCCTCCTCTCCCCTCTAATTTAATTTATCTCCGTCAGGGCAAGCAATAAAATAGGATTAGAAATCACCACCTACATTGAAATCAATGCCTCTAAGGCAAGAAGTATTCTTCCCTCTCTCCCACCCCCCATATATATCTATATCTACCTCCATGTCTCCTTTTGTATCTCACCCCCCAAAATACACATGCTCTCTCTCTCCATATTTATCTATCACTCCCTCTCTCTATCTCTCTCTTCTTCCCTCTCTTCATCTTCTAGCTATATCTCTATCTCCCTTTGTCTCTCTTTTCTCTTTCTATATCACCCGCAAAACATACACACTCTTTCTCTATATCTATCTAACTCTCCCTCCCTCTTCTTCTCACTCACTCTCTCTCTTCCCCTTTTCTCCCTCTCTCCCCTTCTATCTCTCTTCCCTCCTACTCTCCTCTCTCCATCTCTCTCCATCTCCCTTATCACTCCCTCTCACTTTCTTCACCTTTCCCTCTATGTGTATTTCTTCTTACCTTCCTCTCTCCTTTTCTCTGACACGTCCTTGCTCTCTTCCTTCCTCTCTCTCCCTTTCTCTCCCACCTTCCTCTATCTCTCCCACTCAAATCTCTCTCTCTCTTCCCTCCAACTTTGTCACTATCTCCCTCCCTCTCTCCTTCTCCCGCCCCCTTCTCTCGATCTCTCCTTATTTGTTTCTCTATATCACCCCCAACCATCGACATTCTCTCTCTGTCTCTTCCTTTTCACTCCCTCCCTCTCTCAACTTTTTTCTCTTTGTGTCTTTCTTCTTCCCGCCCCCCTTTCTCTCCTTCCAACTCCATCTTTCTATCCCTCCCTCTCTCCTCCTTTCTCTCACCCCCTCTATCTCTCCACCTCTATCACTCTATGTCTTTTGTTCTTTCAACCCATATATATCTAGAGTTATAATGATCATTATAATATTACAAAATTAATATCATATTAAATATAATATTGTATTATTTAAAAGTTATTAGTTAATAGTTATTAAGTTGAATAATATTAATATTAATATTAGGATTTAATAATAATATTAATATCAATATTAATCTTTCAATATTAATATTAGATTTAATGATGTTTTTTTACATGGTATGATAACAAAATTTATAATAAAACTACATCAAATGAATATTTTCGAATATTATAACTTTGACGTGGAAATATTTATGTGTATAGGGATTTTAATATATCCATAGGATATGATTTTCATTTTAAAGATTAATTTTACAAATAATTATTTAAAAGAAATATTAAAATATTTTAGAGCAAGATTTGGATTCTTTGTGTTGAATTAACCTTTTTACTTTGATTTAAGAAATGGTAGTGGCTTTAGTAAAGGGTAAATATGTTTAAAATTTTACCTAATTTGGAATTTTAATGTGGTAAATTTTTTTTTTTTTAAGGTAAATTTATGATCCATTTAAATTCAATGTATATGATAAAAGAACTAAAAAGCATGAGATAATTATATTGTAATTTTTTTATAATCTAATTGCATGAGATAATTCTATTGTAGTTTTTTTTTATCTATATGGTTATTTTCATTCTTGTTTCACACAACATTATTTTTTTCTATTTCATTATATTATTTTTTAATTAGAGAGATGAATATAAAAATTATTTAAATATTCTAATTTTTAATTTTTATGTTGGCTTACATTAGCTAAAATTTAACTTTGAGCACGAACATACTTACACATCCGGGTCATACTAGGCTATAGAATGCACCTATCAGTGCAATAAATTCCCCTATCGGGGTGCAAAATAGTTGGAGGCCCATTTGAGTTTGATTTGTATGACAAAGAATTTATTGGTTTGGTACGGTGGGTGGTATCTCCCACACTCTTTCTCTATATCTATCTATCTCTCCCTCCCTCTTCCTCTCCCTCACTCTCTCTCCTCCCCTTTTCTCCCTCTCCCCCCTTTTATCTCTCTTCCCTCCCTCTCTCCTCTTTCTGTCCCTCTCCATCTCCCTATTACTCCTTCTCACTCTCTTCACCTTTCTCTCTATGTGTATTTATTCTTACCTTCCTCTCTCCTTCTCTCTCACACTCTTTCTGTCCCTCTCCATCTCCCTTATTACTCCTTCTCACTCTCTTCACCTTTCTCTCTATGTGTATTTGTTCTTACCTTCCTCTCTCCTTCTCTCTCACACGTCCTCGCTCTCTCTCTCTCTCTCCCCCCTTATTTGTTTCTCTATCTCACCCCCAAAAATTTACTTTATCTCTTCCTTGTCACTCCCTGTCTCTCTCAACTTCTCTCTCTCTATGTTTTTCTTCTTCCCTCCCTTTCTCTCCTTCCAACTCCATCTCTCTATCCCTGCCTCTCTCCTCCTTTCTCTCACCCCCTCTATCTCTCCACCTCTATCACTCTATGTCTTTGTTCTTCCCACCCATATATATCTAGAGTTATAATATGTCATTATAGTATAAAAAAATTAATATTATATTAAATTTAATATTGTATTAATTAAAAGTTATTAAGTTGAATAATATTAATATTAAATTAGATCTAATAGTAATATTAATATGAATATGAATATTTCAATATTAATATTAGATTTAATAATGTTTTTTACATGGCATGATAACAAAATTTATAATAGAACTACATCAAATGAATATTTTCAAACATTATAACTTTGACAAGGAAATATTTATGTGTATAGGGACTTTAATATATCCATAGGATATTGTTTTCCTTTTAAAGAATAATTTTACAAATAATCATTTAAATGAAATATTAAAATATTTTAGAAAAAGAATTTGGATTCTTTGTGTTGAATTAACCTTTCTACTATGATTTAAGAAATGGTTGTGGCTTTAGTAAAGGGTAAAGATATTTAAAATTTTACTTAATTTGGAATTTTAATGTGGTAACTTTTTTTTGTTGAAGGTAAATTTATGATCCATTTAAATTCAATGTATATGATAACGGAACTAAAAAGCATGAGATAATTATATATTGTATATCTATTATATTTATATATATATATATATATATATATATATATAATACTATATAATATATATATATATGATAGTATATATATATTATATATAATATATATATAGTAATATATATATAATATATATATGATAATATATATATTATATATATATATATATATATATAATTATTATATATATATTATAATGCATTGAGATAATTGTATTGTAGTTTTTTTTAAAAATCTATGTGGTTATTTTCATTTTTGTTTCGGAACAATGTTTATTTTTTCTATTTTCATTATTATTATTTGTTGGAGAGACGGATATAAAATTTATTTAGATTTCTAATTTTTTATTTTTATGTTGGCTAACATTAGCTAAAATTTAACTTTGATCACGGACATACTTACACATCGGGGTCATATTGGATTGTAGAATGCACCTCTCTATGCAATAAATTCCCCTATCGGGGTGTGAAACAGTTGGAGGCCCCTTTGGGTTTGAATGATATGACAAAGCATTTATTGGTTCGGGACGGTTGGTGGTATCTCCCATGCCCTCACACACTTATTCACTATGATAACATGAAACATCGTAGATCAATGCAGATCCATGGTGTGAAGGTTAGTAACCCTTGGTGGGTACAAGTGGTGGGAGCAGAGGTGGAGTTAAGACCATCTGACTGGTGTATAAAATCGGATCCTCAGCTTCTTAGGGAGCCTAAGTTTTATGTTTATAGGTTTGCGTCATTAAGAACACAAGAGGTTTACCTAGTTGTTGCCTATCTCAGTTAGAGGTTGGCATATAAAGTCTAGTATGTTATAATGCTATCTTTGTATCTTGGTTTGGGGACTGCTACTCGTGATAAGCCTCACACCTAGAGGGGAAAGGAAACACTGGTTAAATTAGCAATTTTTGTGACCAGAAATATTGGCCTTCTTGACGATGTAATATAGATTTATATCTTTTTTGGCAACATCCTTTCTCGCATAGGCATGTTTATTGGTTTCCAGTTTTTCTCATGATGTTTCCTCTGCATGTTGATAATTGCATTCCCCTTTTTAAGCTTGAATTGTCTAGGCAAGCCCTGTGGAGAGTAAGTGTTCTAGTAAATTATCAGGGTTGAGTCTACGGACTTAGGGCTCAGCAGTACATGGGGGCCACCATTTTTATTTTGGTGGTACCTCCCACTCTCGAAGGGTATTTGTTTATGTATGCTTGTTGGCTCGTGTGGTGGAATTATGAAGGGATGCAGTGTTGTTCGATGCTTCATTTGTTTTTCTAGTCATATAATAAATTAATGCCTATCTTTAGGGTGGTTCTCTGTATAAATCATATTCGAGTTCCACCTACGTTGTATCCACTTATGACCTCTTTACACTGGGTTGGTTTATGAACACGGGAAGGTGGAAGAAGGGAGAATAAAGGGAGCCCGAACTTGGCAGATAAGATGAAGTCTCAGCCTTGTGTTGGAGTCTTGGGTCAAGGCGGAAGGGGCCACAGACACTAGGAGGGCAAAGGAAAAGAAATTGGTTTGTATTCTGGTCAGAGTACATGATAGAGGACTGTGCACTAGAGTACTGCGCGAAAGAGTACTACGTGACATAGTAGTGAGTGATAGAGAACTGCGCGACAAAGTACTGTGTGACAGAGAACTGCATAGTAGAGGGGTCAGAAAATGAACTATGAGAAGAGTATTCTAGGCCATGGTTCAGGAATATTGTGAAGGGACCCTAATGTAGGTGAAACAATTGATCACAACCTGGGAGGCAGAGTTGAATTTGAAATTTGAGCTTGAACTGCCAGCTAAAGATTGGGGCGAGCTAATCACGGACCCTGGGTACACTCACAGTCATCTCACCCTATTTAGACAGTCCATCCATATTTACTAGTTAATGAAATGCATAGTGGGAAAAGCAATGGCTGTGACCGACACCACAACAACGCAAAGTGAGGTCGAGCCGAGCCTCTCAGACATTCAAAATGAGCTCCAACTTATTCAACTTCATTTGCAAAATCAAAATGCTCACCTAGGCCGTATTGAGCGACATATCCAATGTCTGGTGCAATCGGAATTCCTAGGATCAAGTGATAAGGAACCTGATCCAGTGGAAGTGTCAGATGATTAGTTGGTTGTAGATATGCCTGTTAATTTTGGTTTAATTTTGGTTGTATATGTCGGGTGGCATTTATGTTTTTAGTGTTATGCTTACTAGTTGGTTTCTAGACTATCAACCTTATAAGGCTTGGTTAAATAGACTCAAACTATTATGTTTTGGATGGCTTATAATGCAATTTAGTGGTCAATAGACTTGTTTTCCCACTAGTAAGATTGAGGCCACCGAATGACTTACATATTTGTAACTTTCATGTTTATAGATGAATGAATGAAAGGTACTGCTAAGCTTACAAAAAAATTATAATTTTTTTTTTTTTTTTTGTTTTTTTTTTTTTGTCAATCAATTTTTTTCTAATAGATTCTCATAAAAAAAAGCAATACAAAAGATGTCTCTACAACCTGTACCTCATTCTGATCATAATTGTTGGCATTGGGGGCCATAGTATGCCAAAGATAAACCCTACAAGCATTATTTCCGCAAGGCTTAATAGCCATACATCGCACAAAGGAGACAAAAAGAATAAAAATACTAACATCATCTTGCCAAGGAGGGAGATGGGGAGGAAGTATAGGGGGAGCAACATGATAACCAACACATTCATGCATAGTGTGATTTATGCCTTCCTGCATCCTTTTAGAGGAGGAGATCCTTTTTCTCTTGATTATGCTTCTCAAGATAGAATTAATGATCAATGTTACCTGCAACCATATGACATGTCATTTAAACACAAGCATACATCCCTTATTTTACCTTAAGGTCATCGAGGCTTCTTCCAACAATTTCCTTGATTTAAGAGATCTTCAATCCCTTGATCTTATTTATGACATCACATCATCATCTCATGGATTCCAAAGTTGGAGTTCTCATTTGAAACACTTGTTTCCTTTCTAGATTAGTGAACTCTTTGATGAGGATTCCATCATAGAATTTTGAGGATCTTATATATCCCCAACTGGCAGATGTTTCTGTTTTGACTTGATGTATGATGAGCCTTGTCTTAGATGACTTCTTCGCTTCCTTCAATGTCCACTAAGGTTCCAAAGATCTATATCATACATTTTCGTCAACCATGGATTTTGTCTTTCATGATTTCCATGATGATATCATGAGTTATTGTTTCTAATGCTTCCATGATGCAATGATGCATCTTATTATTATTGTCATATCTTATAGTACAATATTTAGCAGCTTATGATAGGACCCTTTTCGTGAGGGATACTATCTTACTCATAGGAGAGATTTGTTACTCCCTCTCTTTTCTTAAGCTTCCTCCATATTTCAGTGATGTGAGCTTCCAAAATGTTTTTATGGCATTGAATCTTAGCTATAGTTATTCTTTCTTGAGGACTAAGATTTTGTGTTGGTCTAAGTGATGTGACCTTATTTATTATAATTTCAGAGATTATATCTTCTAGAATTTCATATATCTCTCTTTATGTCTACTCTTTTAGCATGTGAGGACCTTTGAGTGATTTCAAATGATTCCTATGAGTCTCTTGATACATTCAAGCATTGTTTGACCTTCAGAGACCTTTCCATAAATATCAACGATTTCTCTTTTCTATGAGGATTATTACAATCCTCCTTATTTTATGCAAGGAACTTTTTCATGTGGACTATGACTATCCTTCAATATTTCTATTTCCTTTCAAAAAAAAATTTATTAAACCAAAAACATGAAAGATACTTACTTTGCATGTGAAGAGGAGATATTCACCTTGATGTTTCTTTTTCTAGAGATTACCATCATGAACCACTAGTATCCTTCTACCAAAACTTCTTTGGAGACCTTCTGGCAACATGAATTTTGACTCCTTCTATAATGAACACATTGTTGACACGCTCGTGATACTGCCATCCCACAAGTGTACCTTATTATACTTTAGCATCAACAAGTTCATGCTTTGATTCGAGTATCATGCTACAAGATTCGAAGTTCTGACAAGTATATCGTTGTAACACTCCACCAAGACAATGATGCCTTATGACTGTTGTTCATTCAGATTGTGCAATGTGTTGTGAGCCCAAACTTGTCACCAAATTAACCACTGTGATTTTATTTTGATGTGTATTGGATATTTTCCTTTTGATCTATTGAGATCATGACAGTCTCTTCATAGTTTTTACTGAGATCAGAACCTATGTTAGGATCATGAAGGCTCATTTACCAAGAATGTAAGTGTGTTTATCATTGAGATCTTACTTGCCATGGTTTTGCGGAGAATATATATATATATATTTATATATATATATATATATATATATAGAAAGTTACTGTAGCATTTTTTAGTTTCTTATTCAAGACTGTGTATGAGACTTTTCTCGACTGTGGGATTACCATGATTATTTCCATCGAACCTGAGTGATGCTATAGGGTCTTTGAAACCATCATTCTTATGCTAAGATATTACCGAGACAAAGATACCAAGACTTGTTAGTATCTCTCCATCATGAGCATGTTGAGGACTCTAATTATGAGGAGGTCGAGACAATGATTGTATTGTAATCACTAGAATGATGAGATATCATACTTTGTTGTGCTCATTGAGACTGATAGAGGAGAACTTCATCACCAAGCTCCTGTACCTATTTGAACCATTTGAAGATTCAGAGTGATCGGAATTCTAAGTACTAGCATTGATACTTCACTTTAACTGAGATTGATCTTGAATTGTCTTGTTGTTGTCTACTACTTGTTGAAGACTGATCTTTAAATTCCTTCAACTTGTTCTGATGTCCTTCTTGAAGCTAATCCTTAAGTGTCTCTTTTATGCCCTTCCTCAAACTGCAATCATAGCTCTGATACCATGTTGAAGAATCTAGGGCATGGAGTTAATGAGATTCTTGTTTACATGATAACTATTAGTGCTTATCTTGTTAATCATTAGTGTGTCTTCTTTAATCATTAAATAACTACCATAACAAAGAGACAAGAAAAAAATAAGTTGGCATTTTGCCAGGGCCAAAACCTCTACCTCTTGGAGAGAAAAACCTGCATAAAATTATTCTTATAGAGATTCCAATTGATGAACACCAAGACTATGACCCTTGACTAACTGAGCCACTCCAAGACCAAGCCACCAATCCTCTTCTTCATACTATTGAAATCATCATTATCACCGCATCATGGAGACATAGATTACTACTGAAACATCACTGAGAATATCCTTGTACTTCCACTGGGAGAATCATCATAGCTATAAGCTTCATGGCTTCTGCATTACAACAGAGATCATGACATGTATATTCTGAGACAGTGAGATATTAATCATCAAAATTGTGACTGTTCTTATGATATATGAAAGTCGAGACAGAGTTTGATAGGGATCCTTCTTTCCAAGGGTGTATACTTGTGACTAAACTTATATCGAAATTGATATTATCTCTTTTCACTAAGTATGTTGCTTCAATAATGCACCAAGGCTTGTAACAAGGAGGAGACTGAGACTTCTTGACGAGATTTTAGATGAGTCTGATATGGATCTCTATTTTGCTTTATTCGAGAGAGTTCTCCTTAAAATATGCGAAGTTCATACCTATACCCATCTGAGTTTCTTCAGAGAGATGCGAGATACTTTTGTGTTCTTTTGCGGGTAACCCTAGTTGCCTATTTATAGGTGTACATCCATGCATGCAAGCCGACATGAGTTAATGAATTGTTGTGTCACTTCATGTAAGCCGACATGTATTCTTTATGTCAATTTTACTGGCCGACTTGACTATTCTTTTCATCATTTTTCTTGCTTGTTTTCAAGAGGATTGTGCTGGTCTTGGAGGTTTTTTCTTGACTTTAGGTTAACTCATATACATTTCATAAATTCTCAGGAAGAGATATTTGACTCTTTGCCTTTCTTAGACATATGGAATGAGCAAGAAACTAATTCTTATAATTCTAAAAATTAATATTTCTTTTCTTTACAAGTACAGAGATCAAAATTACATGCATAAATACCGAACCTAGTTACAGTTTCTTAAACACAATATTCACAACAACTCTTGAAATGGTCTCAAATTCATGATTTATACGAAAATCCATCATTTTATTTGTTAACATATTAATAAATGAAATATAACAAAATCATGCATTCATACAATGCATTTTATTTGTTAACATATTAATAAATGAAATATAACAAAATCATGCATTCATACAATGCATTCTCTCTCTCTCTCTCTCTCTCTCAAACACACACACATGAAAGTATGCATATTCACCACTTGCACACTTTTACAATTTACTAATGCACATCCACTCATTTCATTCCTACATTCATTTAAGAATAACATGTTTCTATGTCATGTACTCCACCATGATGAGTGGGAAGGTTTGGCCAATTGATTAACATTCATCCAGCTAGATTATAGTATTTGATAGACCAGGAAACATTATTCTTTATTCCAACACAACACTATATATATGCTCTTTCTATACTAACCATACCTTAACATACTAGAAGGCATTTCCCTTCTCAAGAATCGTTCCCCTCTATAAATGATCTTTAGTGTTAACAAGAAGGTTTCAGTCTAGAACATTCATAGAAGTAGGGAGACCATTGGACATTAGTGTAGCACTATAGCTTTTCTATATCCAACCACATTATGGCCTCATATATGGGTAATTCTACTAGCACTTGCCACGTGGAATAATATTTCCATTAATGCATCTAATTCACATAATCATATAAGATATGGGAGGTCAAATCTCGATTGAGGAAATTCTTATGTAAATTTTCCTTAGCATCTCTCTAACATAGAATGCAAAATTCCTACCTAAATGGTTGCAATCAATTTATTTGATGCCACTTAATTAGTTGTTGTCTTATAGAGGTTCATAAGATCTCTTTACCAACCTCTTGATCATTTTTTATTATCCTCATTTTTTTTCATATAGTTGACTATCATGTGTAGTGGCATCGTCGACATCTTCAACCATTCTATCTGCCTTTTCCCTAGATAAATAATCCTTCATAACCCACATTAACTATCATTACATCTTTATTTCATATATACCAATAGATTACTCTTAATCTGTAATCACATTATACATATATTCTCAGGAAATTCCATATGCACTAAATGGAAATCTATATGGACTTTGGCAATAATTATTACCATGCATACTAGCGCAAATGCATTGTAGCTTTTGTATAGGCACTATGCATCACTTATTAGTATGCCCTCTAGTGCATATTTATTCTAACAATCTATCTCTTGGATTTCTAGCATTTGTATGCTTTAAAACTATTAACATATAACGACTCTTTCAATATTAAAAGATATATCAAAGTAGTAGGAGATTGGTTAAGAAATCCTCACATTACATGGTTGCCTTGCTAGTCACTTTCATTATTGCTTTTACAACAATTACATCAACATCTTTTATCATTTTGTATCTCCTCATGTGATATGTGGTTGTCCTTTAATCCTTTTAGATTCATGTATCATTTTATGGCCTCATATATGGTCAATTCTAGTAGCACTTACTATGTGGAATAAAATTCTTGTTAATGCATCCAATTCACATTATCATATGGGGCTGGATGTCAAATATTTGTTGAGGGAAATTTTGTATAAATTTTCTTTTTCATATCTGCAACATATAATACTAAATTTATATCCTCGAGGGTTAGTTTAGTTGGTTGAGTCCTCATCGTTAAAGCACCTCTACTATTGAGAGGTCACAAATTCAATTTCCATCAACACTCGTAGGGTTAGGCTATGTGGTTGAGCCAACCAGAATTGATCCTTTGATCCTTTTGGGTGGCATCGAATACCATGAACCACATAGCAAAAAAAAAAATCAAAAAAACAAAAGACAAACATAAAATACTAAATTCATACCTATATATAATACTCAACCACATAGAAAAACAAAAAACAAACATAAAATACTAGATTCATACCTATATAGAATACCATGAACCACATAAAAGAAAAGAAACAAAACAAAAAACAAACATAAAATACTAAATTCATACCTATATACAATACTCAACCACATAGAAAAAAACAAAAAAACAGAAAACAAACATAAAATACTAAATTCATACCTATATAGAATACTCCTTGAGAGGTTACTAGATGTTGCACCCAACTATAATTTCAATTATAAAAATCATTACACTTCTATTTTTTTTTGTTTATCAATTCATTTTTACAATTCAGTTTTTGTTTATCAATTCATTTTTACAATTCAAAATGCACCCAACACCCTTAAAATGTATTAGCATTACCTACTTTCATACTTCATTGATTATGCTCATTTATTACTAAACTTATTTCCTTCGTGTTGTAAAATCTCTCAACGAGTTAATATTTGACATTACGACATCCTTTATCATTATCTAACTTTTCCAATTCTATCTACCAAGACTAAGATGCTTACAGTGGTGGAATATTGTATTTATCCATTAGAACTAGTAAAAAGAATGAACCTTCACTATGACTATAACGAGATGAGAGACAAATGAATACACACAGACGTGGTGGGATGTATTAAGCCTTCCCTTCCATTCTGGCATGCGTAACTCCAATGCATGCATCCACTAAATCTGTCTCTGGGACATCGGAAGACAATATTGACAATCGATCGTGGAGGTGTCCTTTGAACACCTGAGAAATAAAGAATCTCCCATACCTTATGCTATGATTGGTCATAGGCTTCACACACACAATTGTATTATCCACCTGCGCAGTGACTGTATTTTCCAAAATAAATCCCACGACAAAACAACCAGCTGGTTCACCAGATTCTTCACATTGCTTGTTGTATGGAAAATTTGTATCAGTTCATTCATCTGTTAGATGAACAGAGCTACACGACGGAATTTGCTAACAATTTTAAGATGTCGAGGACAAGGGGTAAAGTTTAGGAGCGTGAAACCCTAGCGGATCTACGCACCAAGGAACAATTTAATAAATCCATCGAAACAGAACATCAAATCAGTAAATGTGGAGGATATTCCAGGGGATAATTAGTGGGGAAGCATCAAACAATGGGCATTGGTCGATAAAAAGTGGAGATTGGGGTCAACATTCCTCTAGAAGGCCAAAATTCGTAATTTCTTAAGCACACCATTGATTGAAGACTCTAGGGTTGTAAGGAAGAAGATGTCAAGTTCATTGTTAGCACATTTCAGAGGCGATTATGTGATTTGACCACCTAATCAATATTCTAATCCATAGAATCATAGGTTTACCACATATCGATGAAAAAATGTTAAGGATAATTGACTTTGACATGTGGATCCAATAATTTACAGGCAGGACAACTAAAAATAATTATAAAAGGATTATTATTAGCTAAATCAAAGACCCAACAATCATGTTGACTTGCATTATAGTGTCCTTGTGCCTCACTCTAATCGAATTTTAAGTTGAACATGTTGGAAGTGATCAAACAAATAGTCAAATCGAGAAAGTAGTATAAATGGGTTGACCATTTGGCCGAAATCATAAAAATAAATTATTACGGTTGCCGTAATTTAGTTGAGGACATCAAGGTCCCTTCCCTAGTCATTTGATTAGCAATGGCACAAGTCTTTTTGGTTAGGGAGACTATTTTCACTTGAAAGGTATTTCTCTCGATGTGGAATTACAAATTCTTTGGAGAAAATTGGTTAGGGAATATGGAATCTCTTCCCATAAATGAAATACTTAAAAATTCGGTTACAAATTTGATAAATGTATTCTACTACTAGAGAGTAGCTCAACATATCCACCGTGCCTTACCTCCATATTCACACATAAAACTGCTTCCCGACACAACTGAAGTTTGGTATATCAATAATTACCTAGTGCAACCCAAAGATCCAATATACCAAATGGTTGTGCTTAATATTTTTTATGAGTTAAATCATCAATTGACTAAAATAATACCTATTCTAGAAGTGGTCTTGTAGCCTAGTGAACTATTAATATTCCCTCTAACTGGCAGAGATATAGAAGATTTCAGGTAAGTGGAAATGTACAGTTAATCATTTAAGGTCGATTTGATTACATTAGCTCCATTATCTACAAAGAAGTAAACTTAATAGAAACCAATTAAGAGGGCCTCAAAACAAGTTGAGAAATAATATTTTGGCATTAATTGGAAAAAAGTAATACAAGACATTTCTCTTGATGACCCTAAACTAAAGAAAAAGTTAGATAAAATCACAGAACAAGTGGTAGAGGAGATGGCGAATAAGGAGAATTTGACTGGGTGACAAACAAAAGAAAATGAAATGATAATGGATTCATTAGTTAGGCATCGTATTTCGGAGGCAATCAAACATGCAAACATAATTTTCATTGACACAATAAAACAAAAAATGATGGAAAATAAGAACAATAGGTCTGACAAGAGGAAAGCATCGATAGAATCATAAAAATAAACACCAAGAAGTCGCCAAAATTAGCAAAGCAAAAGACAAAAAATTAAAATCCCACACAAATCAACCTACCTTGGGACTCACCACCCCCTCTAAAAACAAATATCATCAAAGAAAAACAAGATGAGGCAAATAAGAAGAATGGAGACCAAGTCTCCTCGGAACATACATAGTTTGATATTCCAACCGACATTCCTCAGGAATGAAGTGCTCATATAGGGCTAGAGAAACAACAAGCCTAGTTGGTACAATAGTAGCATAACATAGTACAACCTTAGCTAGCCATATCACAACGAAATTTTGAGCAAGTACAATAGTTGACCTAGCCACACTAGACAGAGTGCGAACTAACAGAACCACATAACATTACCTAGTCCGTTCAACAACAAACAAAAATAAGTGACAACTGTTAGATTTGTCCAAGAGAAAAGATAATACTAAGCTACAAAGAAAAAAAGATAAGATCAAAGACTCTTGCCACATCCACATAGATAGACTTGACTTCAATTCCTATAATTCTAGTTAACCCAACACAAATTTCCAATAGTCAAACTTTCAAATTGTTTTCTAATATATCCTAAGTGGCATCTCTTATGAAGAATGATCAATGTCAAATAAAAAGGCTAGTACTCAATTAGGAAGGATAAAGAAGAGGCAATATCGAAAAAATGTGAGAACTTACAAAGAAAAAGCTGCAAATTCATGCCTCTAAAGTAGGGGAGGATTGACTAGCAGCTACACAATATCTTGTGTAGAAAATTGTTTACCTTAATGTACAAATGAAAGAGGAAGTGTGGTAGCTATGAAAACAAATCAAAAGAGCCAAAGTAGATGAATATTCCTCCATTTTTTAGTAGGAACTTTCTTCATGTCGAAAAGTCAAGCAATAACTGTAAGCAACAATGGAACATTTTTCCACCATGACCTTAGTACTGAACAACTAGACTACATACTTGTCGTCTACCTGCAATTGACTTATAATGTAACATGGGTTAGTTAAATATTTATTGGATGAATGGGGCTCCACACTTGAAGCAAGAGCCACAATGATACTCAACACACATATAGAGTAAGAAAAGATCATGCAAACACAATTAATGTACTAGGGAAGGTAGCAACTAAGAGAAGGACAGAAAGCACAAGTCAAGGCCAACAACACTTTGGATCATCTACAATGAATCTGATAGCAAGTGAAAGAAATGGAGAAGAAAATAAATCCTCAAGTCCCTAGTTCTAGAATATCTTGCTTTATGAGTAGCTTAAATACCTCATTTGGGTGAAGTCAATAGAAGCACATGTACAATATTTCTCTCAATTTGTTAGTCCCTATACTACTAATGTAACCCCTTATTGTTATTAGTGAAACCCCCTTATTATATTGTTGTGCCCATGTATTCCCCATATTGTTATTATTATGCCCCATAGAATCCCACTATTGTTATTGTTGTGCCCTTACATTAATATTGTTATGTCGGCTCTGATTACATTATGACCCCTTACACTCCTATATATAGAAAGGAGGTATTTTCTTTTGTATCATCCAAGAATTGTTCATTTGCATAATGTAAAGGAGGTTCCCCCCTCGAAGAGGCTGATTTTTAAGGCATTGATCTATATTTTCTATATTTTTGTGAGCTAGTTTCATAACATTTGGTATCAGAGCTTTGGATTCTGGGGTTTCGCTGCTCTAAACAGGTCTTCGTGGAATTTTCACTATAACTTTTTTCTGTGACGTTTCAGAAGATAAAAAAACCCATTTGATACGAAATCATTCTAAACCTCTGGTTCAAATTTCATATCTTGTCTCACTATATTTTCAGAGATACGATCTGAGGAAGTTAGGGTTTTTGCAAGCTCCAAAATTCAATCTCAAGTAGGTCATCGTGGAATTTTTGCTATAATTTGTTTTCTACAAAGGTTCAAACTCTCAAATTAAAACCCATTTGATCTGAAATTGTGGGGAAGCTCAGGCCCAAATTTCATATCTTGTTTTGCTATAGTTTCAGAGATACAGTCTAAGACATTTAGGGTTTCTACAGGATACTGAATTACACCCCAAATAGGTGACCTTGGGAAATCATCATAACTCTCTCTCTGAGCATCTGATTCAAATTTTATAAATATTGATAGAAATCAGACGAACTTTAGTTTGTTGGGTATCATTTTTAGAACTTAAGGTCAAAACAGTGATACGTGGCACGTCATAGAAGTTCACTCTACTAAACTAGTCTATAACTAGGTCATCATGGGAGATTAGACATAACTCTTTCTTCGGGAATCCAATTGTGATTAGACTTGCGGAGTTAGAAAGAGGACTCAGAGCGATATCACAAACGTAAATGTCAAGACTTAAAGATCTTAAATTACAAAGTTACAGTCGTTTCAATATGAAGCTCCTAAAAACAAGAAAAAGTGATATGAGGAAGTTTGATGGCAAGGATCCGGTAATTGGATACTACAGCTAGAGCAATATTTTGATCTACATGAGGTAATTGTTACAAAAGGTACATATTGCATCTTTATATTTAGAACCGAATCAATTTTTATTATATGAAAGGCTTTGTTCTCGTTAACCACTTTTCATGTGGTCAATTTTCATGGAGGAAATGATAGCACATTCTGATGATACAAAGAGAAACACCTTCTTTAGACAATTAATAAGTATCAAACAAAAGGGTTCAATGGTAGAGCACATTGAGAACTTCTAAAAATTTAATATAAGGCTAAATGATATTCCAGAGAAGCAAAGGATTGATGTCTTCATAAGGACTTTAAAGGATAACATTCAACATGAGGTTCGTCTTTGGGAACCTAATTCATTGGAGAAGGCATTCAGGTTGGCAAGAAAATTTGAAAGCGGAATTATGGAAACAAGGAATCCTACCACTCACAACTATAAAAATGGAAGTGTTTTTTTCTCCTAGCCTTCCACAACCTACAAGGTTTCCACCACAACAATTGGAATAAAAAGGAGAAAAAGGGCTTTGTTCCATATGTGATAGAAAATACACTAAAGGTCATAAGTGTGTTGAGAAGAAATTATTTTACATAGATTGTGAAGAGGAGGAAGAAAAGGGTCAAGATACATCAAAAGAAGAGGATATACACTAGGAGCCAACCCCATATAAAGAAGAAATGAATCCGATCATATCTTGTAAAGCATTGGCAAGAATTACCACTCCTCAAACTCTTAAGATAGAAGAACATATCAAGAAGAAAAAGGTTCAAGAAGTGAAAGATCACATTGAGCATCAAGAAATGAATCTGACCATATATTGTAATGCATTGGCAGGAATTACCACTCCTTAAACTATCAAGATAGAAGGACATATCAAGAAGAAAAAGGTAATCATGTTGATTGATTAAGGTAGTACCCATAATTTTATTCATTGTAAGATATTGAAGGAATTGAATTGCTTCCTATATCCAGCATGAGAGTTTCAAGTGAGGGTTGCAAATGTAAGAACCATAAATTGCTCTGGAAAGTGCCATAATATCAAGCTATACATGGGAGACTATGTTTTGAATAGTCCCATGCTTTCCATTCCAATGGGTGGTGTGTTGATGCCATACTAGGAGTCCAATGGCTACAATCTTTGGGTACGTTAAATTTTAATTTTCAAGAACTCTTCTTGAAAAAAAAATCAGAAGGAAAGGAAGTTGAATTAAGGGGTATCACAGGGAAACTAGGAAAGATAATCAACTCTAACTTCATGACAAATCTTCTAAAGGAAGAACAACATGGCGTAATTTCACAATTATGTTTTGTAGAGGTTCCCATGTCAAAATCATCTATTTCTCCATATCTCCAAAAAGTCTTGGACAAACATTCCAAAGTGTTTGAGACTCCCAATGGCCTCCCACCTATTTGTGATAGTGATCATGCTATTCATTTTCTAGGAAGTGTTCCTCCAAACATTAGGCCTTACAGATATCCCTTTGCACAAAAGAATGAAATTGAATGTATGGTAGTAGAAATGCTAGAGGTTGGTATAACTCAACCTAGTCAAAGTTCTTTCTCTACTCAAGTAGTATTGGTGCACAAGAAGGATGGATCATGGCGCATGTGTCTGGATTATAGAGAGCTCAACAAGCTCACTATTAAAGATACATTCCCATTCCTCTCAGATGAATCATGGATAAATTGCATTGAGAAATTTACTTCAACAAGTTGGACCTCATGTAGGATATCATCAAATCGAATGAAGACTGAAGCAGTTCCGAAAAAACATTTAGAACTATGAGGGTCATTAGAATTTGGTCATGCCTTTTGGCCTTACCATGCACCTTCTACATTCCAAGGTTTGATGAATTCCATTTTCAAACCCTTCCTTAGAAAATTTGTGTTAGTATTTTTTGTTGACATACTAATCTACAACAAGTCTTGGAAGGATCATGCTCAACATGTTGATAGAGTGCTCAGACTATTGGATGAGAAACAATTATATGCAAAAACCTCCAAATGTTTCTTTGGAGTACAAGAGGTAGAATACTTGGGTCATATTATATCTCATGAAGGTGTTAAGGTAGACCCTCAACAACAACAAGTTCTCCAACTCTTACGGGATAACCTCACTTTGGCACAGAATCAAATGAAATAACAGGAAGATCAACATCATAGAGAAAGAAGTTTTGATATAGGCGACTAGGTATTTTTACAAATACAACCATACAAACAAATGTCCCTCAAGCAAGCTAAGAAGGATAATAAATTATCACCAAATTACTATGGTCTTTACAAGGCATTGCAAAATATTGGTACTATGGCATACAAATTGGAGCTTCCTGTATCTTCCCGAGTGCCCCCAGTTTTCCATGTTTCATGCTTAAAGAAGTTTACAATTAACAAGCTCCCAGTTCAAACAATATTGTTGGAACTTGACGAGGAAGGAAAAATCATATTGGAAACTAAAGCAGTCACAGAAACAAGAACCCGACAGCTACGAAATCGATTAATTTCAAAGTATATCATCAAGTGGAAGAAATTACTCGCTGAAGATTCCACATGGGAGGACGAGAATTTTATACAAAAGCGTCTAGAAATACTCAAGCATTGAGGACACCACTTTTTGAAGGATAGGGGCATGTTAGGTCCCTATACTACTAGTGTGACCCCTTATTGTTATTAGTGAAACCCCCTTATTATATTGTTGTGCCCATGTAGTCCCCATATTGTTATTATTGTGCCCCATAGAATCCCACTATTGTTATTATTGTGC
>APFE031319850.1:31004-45118 GCA_000404065.3 Pinus taeda | reverse complement strand
TTCATAATTATACCATGTTAACAAGGTACACCACTATGACCAACAATGTCGAGAGTAAAATCATTTTCTACATAAATATTTTGTTCAATATCGTTACCTAAGGAGGAAAATAGAGAAACATCCATGGTCATATGATGAATGCAAACAAAATCGACTATCCATTCAATTCGATACAAGATGCATGTATAATTCATGAGTTTTGAATAAGAAGGTGACGTTGTTAGTTGATCAAATAAACGATCTATCAACTGACATAGTTCCTTAGAATTGTAGATATTCTCTTCTAGGTCATCATGCTTCTTTCAAAAGGTTTTTTCCGCATGTCTTGACTTTCCAGAGTAGTGACTTGTCTTCTTCTTTCAATTCTCCCTAGTTGACACCAACCCATCAACCTTCTCTTTAGATTTTTGGTTGAGGAATTCCAACTTGATTCCTCTCTCCTTTTGATTAGACTTGGAATTTCTTTTGAGCAAGTGAGCTTGGTGTTTGTTGCTAAGCTTTCATTCATAAAGTAATCTTCGTTCATCCTTGATAAACAGATCACAAAAGGTGTCAAAGGTGTAGTTGTTACCATATTTCTTACACAATCTCTATTTGGTGTGAAATGAGTAACATAACACATCATAAGATGTTCTCAAATTCATCGGGACTAGTTTAATGAGTTGTTTGGAAATTCTTATTGCATTTTCCCAGCTATAATTTTAGCTTTTTGACATAGATAAAGAGTCTTAAATCCTTTCAAATGAATGGGGATCAATAGAAATCAACTCTTTCTCTAACTGCATTACTTGAGTTTTGTCAACTTTGTCAAATAGTGACTTCAAATTATTCCAATTGTGATGAGGACAATCAACGCCATTCATATGAAATAAAATTTCTTGAGTAATGTAGGTCATAATAACCCCATTGGCCTCGTCTTTCTTTATGTGAATGGAAAAAATAATTTGGTCATCCTTCAGATCTCGAATAGGAGTCTTCAGATACTACTAGAACCCTTTGATCTTCAATGGGGTTTCCATTTTTGGTACCCAAACAACATAATTTTTTCCTTTCAAGGTGATGAGATCAATCTTGGAAGTCATCTCCAAGTTTCTAATTGGCTTGGTTTGTTCAAAATTAAGTTTTGATTAACAAGTGAATCAACCTAGAGTCAATCACTAGGGTATATAACTTTACATGATTTAAAGACAATAGGGCTAAGTCAAAACCATTAGCTTTGATACCATGTTGTGGATTGAACCAAAACAGAGAACAAAAAACCAAAATATAAAGAAATAAATAAAAGAGTGATTAAACTCCACGATGATGGGTGGTGTTTAAATACACAATTACAACACTTCAACATAATGCATTGTGATTATAACATTACAATGTGTGGTTCAATTCACTTGACCATTCATATTCGACATATATGGTCCTTTATTTATAATGTCCAAATCTAAGCACCTTCCTTGAATTGTGGAATAATTAGTCCACAAACAATGTCAAAAGTGCCAATTGTTTTTGCAAACTATGTGTTGTTTCATCACCTAGTTGACCCAATTCTCATAATATAACAACTTCTTGATTCAACCCAACCATCTATTTGATTCCTTCGACCACTTAGTTAACGTTCTCACTATTTGACCAATCGATCGATTTTCCTCTAGTTGGTTACTTTACCAATTCATCAACCACTCAGTCAATTGCTTCACTAATCAACCACTCATTTGACTATCTCCAGTTAATCCATCCTTTGACTAACTATCTCCAAAACTTGAGAGGTGTGATGAACCAACATAACCTTAGGTTCCAACAACATCATACACACTTATTTTTTGGAAATAAATACCAAACTTGCTCTAGATGATAGACATTCCACAAAACCATAGGAATTATTTCACTCTCTCTACAATAGGCCACCGATAAGTTGGGGCTATTAGTTCACAAGCATGAAAAACTATGGCTAGCTCTTATCCTTTCACACAACTTATTTCCCAAAATTTCAGGTCTGTTCATGCTTACAACAATATCGATACATCAACTCCCTTTTATTTTCATGTTGCTCAACCCAAGGAATGGAATCCCCATCTATGCCATGTATTCCCTCGAGCTATTCCACTTCCTCCTAGGGATGAAGAATAGACTAGCTAGGAAATCTCATGGATAAGAACTTCAAGTATTCTCAATTGTAATCACTTTGTCTCAATGACATTTATTTCCTCGACACATGGTCACAAATTACTTAATGAGTTCATGTTAGTAAAAACCATAATTTCATTACAAACATGTTATCACTTAGCCTACACCAAAGATTTCAGGCAATTTCCTTCCCAAAAGAGAATGGAAAAATTATTCCCATTTTGCATGCCTCTAAACTTGACATATATTTGCATGCTAATAATGCATCATGCGACTAATGAAGAGGCTTAAGTATCTCACTTGGAAACTAATCCCAAGGTTAACAACACATAAGATATCATAATGTAAATACATAGGCTTAGAAATAAAATAATATTTTTTTTGCTTCAACACATTTTGAGCCTTCTAAGCCCCCTTTCATTCCTCTCATATGGAATCATAGGTCCTATGTTCTTTCCCTTGTCTACAAATGATGATGTTTATTTTTGTTAGTATCAATGTGCAATTACATATTACATCATCTAGCCTTGAACCATTCATTATATACATATTTCCATTGCTAACATGGGATCAAATCGGGGTATTACATTCCCTTCGCCTTAGATTTTTCACTGTCCTTAGTGCACATCACGATTATATAAAATTTTTATTCAACACAAATAATGTAAAACTAATGTGGGTATTCCTTCCACATTGCATCTTCCACTGCCATTGAACCTTTACTTTTACCATGCCTTTGTTCATGAGCACTGTGTCCTTATTCCTAGTTATACATAGGAATCTCTTTCTTGTTTCACACAATATGCTTATGCTTGAAGGGGTATTATATTCTTTCCCCCCTTGGAATAGCACCATCACTAGTGTTCTATTTTCTATGTACTCAGTCCATGTGTTCATTCTTTAATTTTTCTTATAACAACCACCAAGAAAAAGAAAATGCATGTTTTATCCAATATCATGCAATAATGATCTTAATTTGCAAAACTTATCAACCCCAAAATGTAATCATTTATTCAAAGCATATATGCAATCATAATACAATACTCATATGTATAGATACTTGTCCACTTTACGCAGATGCCATGGGAAGGATTTAATTTTCCTCTTCGTCTTCTTCTTTAGACACACCCTTCTCGGTTTCAACCATCATACCACATGCATTTTTCCATAGCAATTTCTTTCATGTAAGTTGCCTCTTCTGCGTTGCACTCACCCTTTTAGGCTCATGCATCTCTTTCTTTACTAAGCAATTCCATGTGTGATCCATTTTGCCAAGGTTTTCGCATGCAATGAGAGCTCAAACTTATTATTAGGGATCCATTGTCAATCTTCAAGGAATAATTTATGGAAGCCTTAGGGTTTTAGTGACCTTTTACTAGGATTTTGTTCTTTAATCCATCTCCATTTTCCATAACTCTATTATTTTGACAAAGCTTTTCATGTATTCCGTTCACGTATTACTACTATGATATGAAATTACTTCACTTCAATATTCCCAACAACTCCTGAAATGGTCTCAAATTCATGAGTTAGATGCAACTCCATTATTTTAATTGTTAACATATTAATAAATGAAATACAACAAAATCATGCATTCATACAATGCATTCAATCTCTCTCTCTCTCTCTCACACACACACATGCAAGTGTGCATATTCACCACTTACACACTGTTACGATTTACTAATGCACTTCCACCCGTTGCATTCCTACATTGATTTAAGAATATCATGTTTCTATGTTATGTACTCCACCATGATAAGTGGGGAGGTCTAGCCAATTCATTGACAATCATCTAGCTAGCTTATAGTATTTGATAGACCAAAAAACCTTATTCTTTAGTCCAATACAATATGCTCTTTCTCTACTAACCATACCTTAACATACATACTAGAAGACATTTCCCTTCTCCGGATTCCTTTGCCTCCGCAAATGATCTTTAGTGTTGACTAGAAAGTTTCAGTTTAAAACATGGATAGAAATAGGGAAACCATTGGACACTAGTGTAGCAGTGTAACTTTTCTATATCCAACCACATTATGACCTCAAATATGGCTAATTCTATTGCACTCAAATATGGCTAATTCTATTGCACTTACCGTGTGGAATAAAATTCCGATTAATGCATCTAATTCACATGATCATCGGTTGAGGAAATTCTTACGTAAATTTTCGTTAGCAGCTCTACAACATAGAAAGCTAAATTTCTTCCTACATCGTTGTCATCAATTCATTTGATGCTACTTGTTAACCCCAACTATAACTTAAATTGGGCCTTCCAACATTCCCATTACAATTAATGGGCTTCATTTCAGATAATGATACGCTGCAAATAATGATATGCTGAAAATTGACCTGAGACGAGATGAACAAACCTAACAATGATAACCATGACCAAAAGAAATGAGATCAGAGACGATGAATATACGCAGGCGCAGTGGGATGTATTAAGCCTTCCCCTCCATTCT
This sequence comes from Pinus taeda, assembly GCA_000404065.3. Lineage (NCBI taxonomy): Eukaryota > Viridiplantae > Streptophyta > Pinopsida > Pinales > Pinaceae > Pinus > Pinus taeda. The sequence goes on along the minus strand of APFE031319850.1, from coordinate 40,529 downwards.
GGCACGCGTAGCTCCAGTGCAAGCATCCACTAAATCAGTTTGTAGGAAATCGGAAGACAGTATCTGCAACCGATCGGCGATACCTTTTTTGAACACCTGAGAAACGAAGAGTCTCGCATACTTTCTGATACGATTCGTCACAGGCTTCACGCACAGAATCAGGTTATCCGCTTGGGGAGTCACCGTATTTTCCACTCGGTAAAAGAACTTTCGCGACGACACCGGCGGCTGGTTCGCCAGATTCTTGAGATTGCTCTGGAATTTGGTGTACGGAAGATCCGTATCGATCCAGTCGTCTGTCAAATGAGCGGAGCTCCAGAGCGGCGAGCCGGTGGCGGGCGCGGTAGCCTTGGACGGCTTCCATACGCAGATGACTCTTCGTGGCAGCAACTCCGCCAGAGTTTTGGCGAACACGGCGTCGTCCTGGGGAATGAGCAAATCGCCGAGCTGCTCCACGAGCCACTCGTCGAGTTTGGGCGGATCGTCGTGGCCGTATTCTGTTCTGATCTCCAAGACGATGAATTCCGAGTGGGTTTCCGATAGAAAACGCTTTATGTCGTTGACGACCACGTCAATTTTGTAGGTCGTTAGTATCCCGTGGCAGACGTGCCAATCTTTTTCCACTCGAATATCGAAGACCCTGCACCCTTTGAGCAACTGGCCGTAGATGGAACAGGACTGGCACTGGGCGAAGGGGCGTGTCACACCCGGCATGCCGATTTTGTTGGTCGCTGAGTCGTGGCTTCCCGGCCAAACTATGTCCTCGATTTTCAGATCCCGCCCGGATTGCTCGGCTACTAATTCAGCCATCCATTCTTTCCGATCCGTGGTGTAGAAATCTGAACCAGGGAAGTCAGCTCCTTCCGTTCGCTGCAACTCCTCCAGTTGCTTCTTTTCTTTCCATACTTGTTCTTGTTTTGACATCTGGCTTCCCATTTTTTATCGTTTAAAAAAGTTCGGAGTTTACAAAAATATATCCTATTAACAAACAATTTATTTTATAAACCATCTTTAACATTATGAAAATTAATTTTCCCTTTCTTTCTAATATTCCTTCCCCACTAATTTTTATAAACTATTTTTAAAATCATAAAAATTATTATTATTTTTTTTTATTTCTTTCTTGCTGCTACTCCCCACCCAACTAATTCTTCAAATTCTTCTAATACTCCCTACCCCACTAATTCTGAAGAATCTAATTCTTAAATGCCTGTGAGGGCAGGTGGGAGGAAGATGAATAAGGGTGGGTGGGTATGCAATATGCATGGGTCTCGATTGGAAGAGAAAAATATATAACCAGTTTCTTGTGGAAAGGGAAACTTTGTTTTTGGCCGATAAACGACATGGACCTCGTCTAGTCAAGTGAAAGTTACGTGATGTGATGTGTCAATGCTCTGCCAGATGGCCTGCTCTGTTTCAGATGCTGTCACGAGAACGGAGTTGTCTATAATGCGATTTTTTGGAGATTTCGGTGACGGAATCCGGTGGAAGAAATTGAGGTTAAATTTTGATTTGCACCCTGAAAAACCTATGGGACGCTTTGATTGTGCAGAAACCAACTAACTTGCGATTGCAATAAATTGCTGCCAGATTTTGACCGGAAAAACCCACCAAAAAAACTTTCAAAAAATCGCATTATAGACAAATGCCACTAGAACGAGAGGAGACCAGACGTACACGTTTGTTGCCCGTCTCTTACACGTGGACCCAGCCATCATCGGTACATTTGAAACAGCATCATCAGTCTATGTATGTGGACTCCACTGCAACATGGATCCCGGAAGAATCTGTGGATATTCCTGTTTCGGGCTGACTATCGATTACATTGAAGGGCCAAAGCGGGCCCATAGAATATGAAGGTAAAATGTGTCAACTACTTTTCTTCGTTCTTCGTATACCGTAGTTGTAGACTTTGACCTAAAAGGAATGAGTTAAAAAAACTCATAACATATAAATTCGGTAAACTAGGTAAACTAAATAACTTTAACTTAGAATCTTTAACTCATGATATATAAATTCGGTAAACTCTGTAAACTAAATAAATTTAACTGAAGAATCTTGATTTTTGAGTTAGGGTTAAATTGTGAAAAAATAAAAACTAAAATAAAATGATATGATTATATGTAGTTTAAAATATAGGTTTAGTTTTTGAGTAAAAAGTTTAAAAGAGATATATATTTTACTCTTTTACATTTGAATTTGTGATTTTTTAGGAGGAAATACATTGTCTTAATCATTAAGTTTATTTAAGCATTATTAATGTGATGTTATACATTGTTTTTTGGGTATTTGTAAATTTTTTAATATTTAATAAATGATAATAGAATTGATTAATAATAAAGGATGAGTATGATGACTATATTTTTTATTTTAAATTTTTAAATTAATAAATGCAGCTAAATTATAAAATTAATTAAAAATAAAAAATCATTATTCATTTTGTCCTTTTAAAACTAATTTAATAAATCATTTTTAAATATTAAAATCACTAGTACATTTCTCTCTATACCTGAATGTTATTTTAAGCAATAACCATAATATAATCTCACGAAATAAATAACATATTATATTTTTAAATATTAATTTATATTTAAAAAAAAATACCATTATCATTTATTTTGGTTTTAATAAGAGAAATATTTTTAAAAATAATAAAATTTTGAAATTTGTTAAATTTTTTTATTTACGGAAAAATAAACTTCCTTAAGTTTTCATTTACAATTAATCAGGAAGGAGAAAGGTTTACAATTAATTAGGAAGGAGAAAGAATAAAGAATGATAATATATATAACCGTATTCGTTGAACCATTATTTTTTAATATGGTTTATAACCATATTCTTGGACCATTATATGGTTTTTTAATATGGTTTTATAACCATATAACTACACTCACCATGTATTTTGGTTTCAGTAAGAGAAATATTTTTAAAAATAATAAATTATGAAATTGGTTAATTTTTTTATTTCCGGAAAATAAAACTTCTTAATTTTTTCTTCACAATTAATTATAAATTGAGAAAGAATAAAAAATAATAATATATAAACTATATTCTGGACCACATACCATATTAGTTGGACTATTTTTTTAATATGGTTTATAACCTATAAAAAAAATACGGTTTATAACCATATATATATATGGTTCTTTTAATATGGTTGGAATATATGATTTTATAACTATATAACTACACTCATCACGTATTTTGGTGTTAGTAAGAGAAATATTTTTAAAAATAATAAAATTATGAAATTTGTTAACTATTTCTTTAATTTTTCATTTACAATTAATTATGAATAGAGAAAGAATAAAAAATAATAATATGTATAAACCATATTCGTTGGACCTCATACCATATTCGTTATACCACACACCATCGTTGGACCATATTTTTTAATATGGTTTATAACCATATTCTTAGACCATTATATATGTGGTTTTTTTAATATGATTTGAATATATAATTTTATAACCATATAACTACACTCACCATGTATGATTAATATATAAAACCAAATTTTCAACAACCACGTTTGATATTTTACAATATTTGTTGGCTGGTTATATAACCATTTTTTGTTTGTTTTATTTATATAATATATATATATTAAATTTATAAAATATTTATTTTAAAATTTTATAATATATATATATATATATATATATATATATATATATAAACCCATAAAATATGAAAATTTGTTAACTTTTTTATTTATTGAAAAATGTAAATTTCTTAATTTTTCATTTACAATTAATATGATGAGAAAGGAATAACAAAATAAGAATATATGATATTTTTTTAGATGTACATATCTTAAAATTTATAATTTTTTATTATAAACCTAATTAGGAAAATAAGAATATTATTTAATTTAAGTTTTAATAAGTTATTGGTTTTTATTTTATTTTTTACTAAATTACATTGCAACCAATGTAATAATTGAATTTTATGGAAGAAATTTAAAATTAAATGTTTAATATAGAGTATATGATCTTATTAGAGTAGTTTTTAATGGCTATTGAAAAAATTAAAGTTAAAAATTATTTGATTTTGGAATGGTATAAAATTGTTTTTTGATGATCAAGATATCGAGACATTTTTATAAGTGTTTTTAAACTAGTAAAAAATAAAATATAATAAATTATAGTTTTTTATTAAAATATTGGATAGTCAAATTTGTATATATATAATGATGTTGTATATAGTTATAATTTTAAAATCAATAATATTATACATTGATTATTAAAAACAAATTAAATTGAAATATATGTGTGTGTATGATGATGATGATTAATGTTGATTGAGACCAAACTTTGGTTTATCGAACCTAAAGAAACGAATATTTAGTTTGAATTAAGATTTTATTCCTATGCTAAAAAAGCTTGGAGAGAAGCCTCCCCAGCTCACTATAATTTTGACAACATAAAAGGCTAGGAAGGTTAGTATTGCAACAAAGATTTTGAAACTGAGATCTAATGTGGTTGTACGCGGGGCACTCTAAGAGGAAGTGATTTTCATCCTCAATGTTCGTATTCTCACAGAGATGGCAGAACTTTTCCATCCAAGGTGTTTTAGGAACTGCCCAACGACCCGTTTCACTATAGAGCTCATGAGAGTTCGTTCTAATCTTGGCTATATTAATTTTCTTCTTTGAGCTAGTTAAAACAGAGAGATACTTTTGATCTTCTAAGGTGGGGTTGATGACCTCCTTATAGTATCTTAATTTTCTTTTAGCTACTAAATCTTTCTCACACTACATTTTTTCTTACTAATGTTATTAATATTTTGCAATGCAACATTCTCGTCGATCTCCCAATGGTTTAACCAGGTCCTGGTGTCTTTATACCAACCTCGTTTGAGCCTTAGGTGGTTTTGGCTAGAATTTAAAGCTAGCTTAGGAAGTCTATGCTCTCCTATGTTATTGAGTTTGTGCTTGTACAATAGAATCCTAGTCATAGCTAGGCTCTCGATGGGGGAAAGGACCCACTTCTATAAGGAGAATAAGATAGAGTGTGTTGCTTTTAATTTTGAGGTTATACGTTATTAAACGCTTCTGGATTTGCTCAATCTTTCTCCAGGATTCTCTAGAGATGCTATGACCCCAAACCTCACATCCATATAAGATAACCGAAGTGACTAAAGTTTCAAAGAGGAACTTCTTTCTATCCCACATTATGAGGTTTGCCATTTTACAATTATTTTCAAGACCAAAATAAGTTTTCCATCCCCCATTAATCCTTTTCTCAATGCTATAGTTCTAGTTGAGCTTGTGATGAATATCAATTCCTAGGTTACTTGTAGGAAGACAACTTCCCTCCAAGTTACTATTGTCATACATAAAATTAGCGTAAGTGTCCTTCTTGGATTTGATAATCATAAATTTTGTTTTGTCAATGTTAACAATCATACCCATGGTAGAGAAGAAATCTTTAAGAATTATAAGTTGCTTATCAAGATCAGATGGGCACCTTGCGAGAAGAACAATATCGTTAGCATAGAGAAGAAGGATGATGACTATCCTAGCTAAGATAATGCCAACACATCCTGCTTCCTCTAATCAACCTTCTAGCTTGTCGATCTAAATGCTAAATAGGGCAGGGGAGAGGGGGCAACCTTATTTAACTCTGATATTACACTTAATATCTTTCGACCACCCCTCTTTGCTCTTTAACTTGGCAATTACATTATCGTATAACCTTGTAGCGGCATCTCTCAACTCAAAATGAACCTTTAGCTCTTCTAATCTGTTCCAAAGGTTGTTTCTAGGAACCGTATCAAAAGCCTTTCTAAAGTCCACAAAGCAACAAAAGAGATTGTACTTATCATTGCGACATTCCTCCACAATGATCCTAAGCATAATGAGGTGGTCTGTTGTTGATTGTTTCTTTCTAAAACCCGCTTGGCTTTAGCGTGCTTACCTTCACTTTCAAGCATATGCTTCAAACTTCCTTCCAAAAAATATGATATAACTTGGCTAGTGAGAGCGGTCTCTGATCATAATTTCAATAATTAGAGGGTTATTTGTATCCCCACTTTTAAAAATAGGGATAATGAGGCTTTGAGTCCATGGTTTAGGGAACCCTTGCTTGACCACTTGATTGAAAATCTTGTGAATGTGGGGGATGAGGACAAGACCTCCATTTTTTAAGATTTCCACTTGGTAACCTTCAATGTCCTTAGCTTTCCCATTAGTAAAGTGATTAACCCCAAAATCAATGCCTTCTAATGAGAAAACTTCTTTTGTTGTGAGCAGGGTTTCAAAGTTATCCATGACATTTGGAGATTCATAAAGCTTTTTAAGATAGGAATTCCATTCGTGTAAAGCAATTTTATTATTATCTTTAGTTTTCCCAATTAGAATCTACCTCCAGAATTTCTTAGGAGCTACCTTAGAGAGGTGTAAGCGATTCTCTTGTCTTTTATGAATATAATGCCTTTTTTTCCTTTTAGTCAGGGCTTTGTATATTTTATCTTGCCAATTTTAAGAGATTCATCAACAACTTCCTTAATTGCTTTCCTCGCACTTTTACAATCTTTGTCATACCATGGGTTGATTTTGCTATTTCTTTTATTACTTGAAATTTCAATTGAGAACTGTTAATCGAATATGAGAGGATTGTAGTTAAATTATGATAGAGATCTTCTATGTTGTCTATACTAGATAAATGGAGCAAATCAATTTTTAATTCATTTAGAAAAAGACCATTTTTATTTCTATCAAAGATTAACTTCTTTTGGCTATAGGGATTATCTTCTATGGGATCTCTATGCATGACAAAATTGAGAGTTATAAGTAAAGGCCTATGATCAGAGTTAGGCTCGTGGTCATTTAAGATGTCAAAATTTGTTATTCGTTGTATAGAGGGAGATCGGAGATAACATAGTCTACCACACTGCTACCAAGCCCATGGATGCAAGTCCTCTGGCTAGAATTGGGCCACTTCTTTAGACCATTGCAAATTATGAGATCCTGAGCACTTCAGAGCTTAATTAGCTCCAACCCAAACAAATTCTCCAAAGGCCTTCAAAGCTCCTTTTGTACCGGCTAGCCAAAGGAAGGTCTTCGTCTAACCAAAGAGGATTAGGGTTGGAATGATTGCTTAGAAGAATAGCTTGGTTGCTTGAATTTTGAGCATTAAAGTCACCCATTAAAAGGATATTTCCTTCATTCCTTAGGCTAGAAATATCATTCTCTAAACCATTGTAAGGACTATTTTTGTCTAGATTCTTTTTCTTATAGAAGTTAGAATTGATGGGGGGGAATAATAGATTGCTATGTAGGTCTTTTTATCATAAATGTCAGTGATTTCTATCCAACTATTTTGGTTGTAAGGTTCTTTTTTATAAATCCTAGCATGGGGAGAGATGTTCCTCTTAATGTAACAAGTTATACCCCCAATGCCTCTACGGGAGGATCAGTTATTCCAGGTAGACCATAATGTAAAGCCATCTATGTCAGGGACCTTAGATTCTTCGTGCTCCCAAGTTTCAACAAGGAAAATAATGTCAACATTAGTCGAGATCCAACTAAGCTTGGGGCCTTTGTTCCATGGAAAGACCCGACAGTTCCAAGAAAGAATCCAGAGCATTTTGAATTGCCATTTATTATTATCTTTTTGGTTTCTATCTCGAATAACAACTTTTCTATTTCTGATTATTGCCCATTTTCCTTCCTTCCTAGCTTCCTTTACCATTTGAACCTCCTTTCTCAATTCTGTTTGATTTTCTGGAATGAGATCTTCATTTATAAATATTCTCTTTCCTTTTAGACTTGAGGTTTTACTAAGTATGTCATACTTATGGTTAGTAGAGCCCACCTTTATTCGGATCAGTATTCCTTTATTCTCAGTTAGTTTCCCCAACCTTGTTGCTTTTGTGAGACACGTTGTTTCAATTTGTAATCTGTTATGTAATTTTGTCTGGGCTATGGCTAAAGTATCCTTATCTACCTCCTCTTTCAAACTGAAGATTATAAGGTTCAAGACCCTTTTGTTACACTCATGGTCTAATTCTATCAATTTTTTCATTTCATCTTTAATTGATTTAATATCTAATTTACCTGCCACACTATTTAGGGTGAGACGGCTATTAACTTTTTCTTCTAGCTCTTTAATCATGTCCTTCATTTTAAGACTCTCTAAAGTATCAACATCTACTTGTTGGGATGTTTGTTTCATATCTTGGTTTTGTTTTTCTATAACCTACAACCTAGTCTCCATTGCCTCCATCTTATTCTCCAATAGTTCTATTTTATTTTCTATTTGTTTTTGGATCTTGTCTTCAAGAGATGTGAATTTATTTTCCAGCAGGGCTGCTAACTTTGTTTGTAGCTTGACTTCTCTTTCTTCTCTACGTTTCTCTAAAGAATCTATATACTCATAGAAGCTCTCTAGAGTAACTGTGCTAGGTCTACCTTTGGTAATATTTGGTAATTGTGGCGAATGATTCATACTTGAAAATATATGATCAGATATGTATTAGAAAAGTATAAGGAATGTGTGCACCTGATATCAGCATGTTGGACCGCAGACGCACATGCCCCAAATCGTTTTTCTATTACTGCAAAGAGATCATAAACTATGACCGCATAGATCGTAAATTATTGTAAATTATTAATAAATTAATAAATGATATCTGACCAATGATAATATGTGCAATATTTTGATATCAAATAACTTTTTTAATATATTTTATATTTAATTAAAATAAATAAAATGAATTAAGTTAGAAATGTTGTCCATTTCACTTTTTTCTCTATATCGTAAATTTTATAAAATTCAATATATAAAATTTAATAAATTTAATGAATTAAATATGATTTAATGGTTTCGTATTTTTTTGGACTTTTCTTAAATCTAATAGAAAGTGTTATTTCAATTAAACTAAACTTTATAATTGTTTTATGGAAATGGGGTTATAATTTTTTTTAGAAATTTTTGGAGAAAATTACATCATCATTCATTTATCGACACGTTTAAAACCAAAAATATGATTCATCATCAAAACAAGTTAAAATTTTATTATTTATTTTTTCTCAAAATTAACAAATTGATCTTTCTCTGTTTCTTAAAATTAATAAAATACCCAACATCATCTTGCTCAACTAACTAAAATCCAAGAGGTTATATATTTTTTTCCAATGGCTACCATGTCACAACACCAGTGCACCTTCGCGTCACACTAGCCTCTTAGATTTCCATGGCGCAACGTAATCTTTGAGGTGAAGTGAGGGGGTTATTTCCCATCCTCCGCTCTCTGTCAATCCACGACCACACCTCACCACTGCACATACGCAAAATCATCGCACATTTGAAACACTGTCATCCGTCTATGTATATGTGGAATCCACTGCTGCGTGGTTCGCGGAAGAGTGTGTGGATATTCTTGTATTGGGTTGACTATTGATTAGGTAAAGCATGCACATAAAATAGGTAGGTAATGTCGTGTTAGATTATAAAATATAAAATATGGACGTGGTTTAATTAGTATAGGAAATGATTTTTTAAATTTGATGCTCTAGTT
>APFE031319850.1:0-29675 GCA_000404065.3 Pinus taeda | reverse complement strand
TTTTAATAAACACTTAAATAAAAATTACAAAACACTTTTTAAAATGTCATAAAATGATTAGGGTTTAGGGTTTAGGGTTTAGGGTTTAGGATTTAGGGTTTAGGGTTTAGGGTATGGAGTTTAGGGTTAAGGTGTTTGATTTAGCGTTTATAGCAATTTAGTAAATTATTTTAATAAACACTTAAATAAAAATTACAAAACACTTTTTATAATGTCACAAAATGATTAGGGTTTAGGGTTTAGGTTTTAGGGTTTAGGGTTTCGGGTATGGGGTTTAGGGTTAAGGTGTTGGATTTAGCGTTTATAACAATTTAGTAAATTGTTTTCATAAACACTTAGATATAAATTTCAAAACACTTTTTAAAATGTCTTAAAATGATTAGGGTTTAGGGTTTAGGGTTTAGGGTAGGGTTTTAGGGTTAAGGTTTTGTATTTAGCGTTTATAACAATTTAGTAATTGTTTTAATAAGCACCTAAATAAAAATTACAAAACACTTTTTGAAATGTCATAAAATGATTAGGGTTTAGTGTTTAGGGTTTAGGGTTAAGGTGTTGGATTTAGCTTTTATAATAATTTAGCAAATTGTTTTAATAAACACTTAGATAAAAATTACAAAACACTTTTTAAAATGTCATAAAATGATTAGGGTTTAGGGTTTAAGATATGGGTTTTAGGGTTAAGGTGTTGGATTTAGCATTTATAACAATTTAGTAAATTGTTTTAAAAAACACCTAAATAAAAATTACAAAACACTTTTATAATGTCATAAAATGATTAGGGTTTAGGGTTTAGGGTATTGGGTTAAGGTTTTGTATTTAGCATTTATAACAATTTAGTAATTGTTTTAATAAACAGTTAAATAAAAATTACCAAACACTTTTTAAAATGTCATAAAATGATTGTCGTTTAGGGTTTAGGGTTCAGGGTATGGTGTTTAGGGTTAAGGTTTCGGATTTAGCGTTTATAACAATTTAGTAAATTGTTTTAATAAACACTTAAATAAAAATTACACAACACTTTTTAAAATGTCATAAAATGATTAGGGTTTAGGGTTTAGGGTTTAGGGTTAAGCTGATGGATTTAGCGTTTATAACAATTTAGTAAATTGTTTTAATAAACACTTAAATAAAAATTACCCGCCCCGGAGGGAAACCGGGTTTATTGACCACCGGTAGTTTTTCACAACTGCCCAAAAATAGAATGTTTTAAGCCTGTCTTTCCATGCCATATACACTTTATCTATATTCCTATTACTACCTATATACAACTGCATATATATATAAACAGAAGAGTCAAGCATGGCTAAAACAGAAACAGAAAATGACAATTCCTAAATTCATCATGGACATGCCTTGAATTATTGGTCCTTCGGATTCTCTTGCTGTTTTTTCTCTTTCTTGACCAGCACCCCGCTTGCCTAAAGTTGTTGTTGCAGGTCCTCTAGCCGTTTATCTTGCATCAGCAAAGTGATTACTATGTTCTTCAATTCTTTCTTCAAATTCAGGATACCCTGAGACATTTCGGCCATCTCCATTGCTATCTGTTCCATGGCTTTAGCCATGAGCCTTTTCATAACCCAGTACAAATGTAGGGACTGTTTGTAAAGCGTCATTCTGCGTTTGGTGTGCCCTGGGTCAGGCAAGAGGTCAATCCAATCTTCCATCTCATCTTCTGACTAGGCTTGGATGGCTTCTTCCTACTAATGCCCGATAATTCTTTTGATTTTTGGATTTGATTTCTCCCTATACTCCTTCTCTGCTATCCATGCTTTGTTTCCTATGGTCTGCCTGGTCTGTTGGGTCCCTTCTCCCGTCCCTGTCTCAGTTTCCTCATCCTTGCTGGGGCTACACTGCCGTCCTCGTCGGCTGCGACCTGCCACCACATCTCGCCCTCTCCGGCCTCCTCTACCCCTACGGCCTCTCCCTCTCCTGTTTCGTCCCCTGCCCCTTCCTGCGTCGTTTGACGGGCTCCCTCCTTCATCTTCGTCGTTCCCGGTCGCTGGTTTGTTCTGGCCATTTCATCTTACCGCCTGCACATAATCCTCCCGACCCTCCATCATATCCTCACTCTCCCCTTCCGAGACTTCATACACAGGGATGCCTTGTGGCGTGCAGTCCTCCATCTTCCGCTTACCCTTTCTGTCCTCGTCTTTCCTGCTCTGGTCATCCTCCATCCCGCTGCTCTGCATCTAGTGCTGAGCTTTTCCGCTTCCCTCAGCTTCCATATTTTCCTTTCTTCTCCGGTTCCGCTCACCTCTCGCTCGATTTACAGGGTTGCTCGTCTCCTTGGCGCTGTGGCTCTGCTCTGTGCAACCACGACGGTTTCCACTGGGGTCCTTCCCTCTCGGTCTAGCTCGCCACCCTTTCTGCGTTAACCTGCTCCTCTGCATGCCTGTCCTCTTTATGTTTTGGCGCTGCGTTCTATTCCGAATCCCTGCGCCATCATTTCTCCACCTCGTCTCTGCCCTCCTGTCCCGTCCACTGTCCTGCCGTGCTGCTCCACTTACCATCCTGCCGCACCATTCACCTGTGGCAATAATGCCTTGATACCTGCCTGCACTCGCCTGCTTCGTCCGCCACCGATACATCATTCCTTCCTTCTCCACGTCACGCAACCCGATCGGGGATATATTTTATATTTTTATATATATTAAAATTTGTAGCATTAATCTAGATCTATTTAACTTTGGATCTATGATGTGTCGAGAAGGATCAAATCTATTGATGTGTAAAAAAAAAATTGGAGTGTAGAATTTGAGGAAATGTTTGCACCTCGAGGAATTTGATCCCTCTCAATGCATGATAGATATGGAGTTAGATAGATCTAGGTTGGTTCTAGCTGAGGGAAACAATGTCACATTTTCAGATTGTCATTATTATGTATATGTTTGAGATAAACTTCATACTTTGAAATTTACACTATGTTTTCTTTGCTTGACATGACCATATAATTTTGTTTTTTAATTTAGTCTATGTTGCTTTCCTTGAATGGTATAATTTTGTTCCTTAATTTAGTCTATGTTGCTTTCCTTGAATGGTTTGTATGCTTGTGTTTGGATGTTTTGAGTGGTATTTGTCTGTCTGTGTTTATAGATGATTTGAGTGCTTTGTGTGTTTAAATGTTTGGATTTAGATGGTAACACTTGTAAATGTTACAATTTTAATGTTATATTTCTATATGTGTATATAATTGTCTATTAGTAATTAGTTGGTGATGAAGAAGGAAGACAATCTTATCAATAACTTGCAGGAGGATTGATATTGCACATCTATTTCATTTAGTTTTATGTATCACAATTTTTGACAACTAATTAATTCTTGATAGTGTCCCTCAAGTATTACTAAATATATTTTGAAGAGTAGTTTTCATTTTTAAATTTGTTGAGTTACCTCAATCTGTTGAGACGATAGCTATTGTTAATAACTTCAATTATGAAAAATGATAAAATAAAAAGTTTGAATGCAAAATGACAATGTAATAGTGTTGAATGACAAAAAATGTGAATAACAAGAATGTAGTCAATTACAAATAGTCTTCATTGTGATCAATCTCAACTATCTTCTACTATTCTTATTGTCACACTTGTTAGTTTTGCCACATTTTCATAATGAAAAGTACAATTGAAATCATAAACCATTCAAATCTTTAGCTCGGGTTATTGTAGTAAACATCTTACATTTTCTCCCTTGCTCTCCAATATTAATAGTTTGAATTAATATAACATAAAAATCAAGGCATGTTGTCAGTAATTTTTTTATGCTCACACTAAAATCAATCACATTTTTAATCCAATCAATTTAAAATTAATGTACCATTATACATCCAGTTACATCAAATTAGAAATCAACATCTACACTGAAATTAATGCATCTATTGCAAACAGTCACATAGGGTTAGAAATAAACATCTACAAGGAAATCAATGCATCTAGTGCAAGAAATAAAATATAATTAAAAATCAACATCTACATTGAAATTGATACATCTAGTGCAAGCAATCAAATATAATTAGAAATCAACATCTACACTGAAATAAATGGCACATCTAGTGCAAGCAATCAAATAGGATTAGAAATCACATCTACACTGAAATCAATGCATCTAGTGCAAGAAATCAAATATCATTAGAAATCAACATCTACATTGAAATCAGTGCGTCTAGTGCAAGCAATCAAATATGATTATAAATCACCATCTACAATGAAATCAATGCATCTAGTGCAAGGAATCAAATAGGATTATAAATAACCATCTATGCTGAAATCAATGCATATACTACAAGAAATCAAATATAATTATAAAACATCTACACTGAAATCAATCCATATAGTGCAAGCAATCAAATAGGATTAGAAATCAACATCTACACTGAAGCCAATGCATCTAGTGCAAACAATCAAATAGGATTAGAAATCAACACTTACACTGAAATCAATGCATCTAGTGCAAACAATCAAATAGTATTATAAATCACCATGTATGTTAAAATCAATCCATCTAGTGTAATAAATATTCTTCTTTCTCCACCCCTTCCATCTATATCTATATCTCCCTCCATATCTCCTTCTTTGTCTCTCTATCTCACCCCAAACATACACACACTCTCTCCATCTCTCCCTTATCACTCCCTCTTTTCTCTCTCCACTTCTCTCTCTCTCTATCTATTTCTTCTTCCCTCCCTTTCTCCCCTTATAACTCTTTTTCCCTCCCTCTCTCATGCTCTATGTCGTCCTTCCTCTCTATCCCTTTCTCTCCCCCCATCACTCTCTCTCCCTCTCTCTCTCTCTTCCTTCTAGCCCTGTCACTTTCTCTCTCCCTCTCTCCTTTTCTCTCTCCTCCTCTCTCACCCTCCATCTTTGTGTCTTCCTCTCTCTCTCTTAGCCTTCTTTCCCTCTCTCACTCCTGTCCTCCTCTCTCTATTCATTCCTCCTCTCCCCTCTAATTTAATTTATCTCCTTCAGTATAAGCAATAAAATAGGATTAGAAATCGTCATCTACACTGAAATCAATGCATCTAGCGCAAGAAATATTCTTCCCTCTCTCCCACCCCACCCATCTATATCTATATCTCCCTCCATGTCTCCTTTTGTATCTCTTTATCCCACCCCCCAAACACATGCTCTCTCTCTCTCCATATTCACCTATCTCTCCCTCTCTCTATCTCTCTCTTCTTCCCTCTCTTCACCTTCCAGATATATCTCTATCTGCCTCTTGTCTCTCTTTTCTCTTTCTATATTACCCCCAAAGCATACCCACTCTTTGTATATATCTTTCTATCTCTCCCTCCCTCTTCCTCTCCCTCACTCTCTCTCTTCCCCTTTTGTCGCTCTCCCCCCTTCTATCTCTCTTCCCTCCCGCTCTCCTCTCTCTATCTCTCTCCATCTCCCTTATCACTCCCCCTCACTCTCTTCACCTTTCCCTCTATGTGTATTTCCTCTTACCTTCCTCTTTCCTTCTCTCTGACACGTCCTCGCTCTCTTCCTTCCTCTCTCTCCCTCTCTCTCTCTCTCTCTCTCTCTCTCTCTCTCTCTTCCCTCCAACTTTGTCACTATCTCCCTCCCTCTCTCTTTATCTCTCCTTCTCCCGCCCCCCCTTCTCTCGATCTCTCCATATTTGTTCCTCTATCTCACCTTAACCATCAACATTCTCTCTCTGTCTCTTCTTTGTCGTGCCCTCTCTCTCTCAACTTTTCTCTCTCCTTCCCTCCCTTTCTCTCCTTCCAACTCCATCTTTCTATCTGTCCCTCTCTCATCTTTTCTCTCACCCCCTCTATCTCTCCACCTCTATCACTCTATGTCTTTTTCCTTCCCACCCACATATATCTAGAGTTATAATAATCATTATAATATAAAAAAAATTAATATCAATTAAATTTAATTTTTTATAAGTTAGTTTACCAGAGAACCCTCAGTAATTCACCATATTCTGTCAACGTTTAATCCCACAAGGATCCCAGGGATTTGAATATGGTTATTACGTGCGTTCTTCGGTAACTAACTCAAAAGTATAAGCCACATATGTCTAAAATCCTAATTTAATATGTGTATTAATTAAAGGTTTATTAAGTTGAATAATATTAAATTATAGATTTTTAAAATAAATATTAGATTTAATAATAATATGAATATGAATATTAATTTTTCAATATGAATATTAGATTTAATAATGTTTTTTACATGGCATGATAACAAAATTTATAATAAAACTACATCAAATGAATATTTTTGAATATTATAACTTTGACGTGGAAATATTTATGTGTATAGGGATTTTAATATATACATAGGATATGGTTTTCCTTTTAAAGATTAATTTTACAAATAATTATTTAAAAGAAATATTAAAAGATTTTAGAGTAATATTTTGGATTCCTTGTGTTGAATTAACCTTTTTACTTTGATTTAACAAATGGTAGTGGCTTTTTTTTTTTCCAAGGAAAAAAACGGTAACTTTTTATTAATAAAATAATGTAAAGTTACAACAGCTTATGCAAAGAAGACATTCCACAAAATGCCACACAGGGCTCGCATGCAGAAACGCACTCAACACAGCGTTAGAAGACTAACGTGAACAAAGAAAGAGAAAGAGAAACGAAGAGAGACAGAAAAAGAGGAAAAAACTGACTGCCACACATCAAGTTTTTCGCCCCTTTTTCTTTTCGACCTTGTGCCATTCACCTTGAACAGGCTCGGTCGAAGCAATGACTATCTGTGTCTCGGTATTTTGCGGGCCTGTTTCTTTGTCGGAATCTGAAGTATCTGAATTATGATGCCTTTTATTACCTCCCATGCTTTGTTCCACGCCTGTCAGCTCAGCCTCTGCCTGGTTTCGATGAAACTGTGGGGCCTTGTTGTCTGATATGTTTTCCTTCATGTTCCCTGGTTCAGCTTCCTTTTTGGTGATATCCTCCTCTTCTGCTTTTGTTTCTTCATCTTCTGTTACCGAAGAGGCTTTCTTCTCCACTACTCTCTTCTTTATGACATCGTCTATATTCTGCCATCCTTTTGGTTTCCTTTGTAATGGCTTGCTCTTGTTTTTGCATGCATTGAACAAATGACCTGTTTGTTGACATCCCCTGCATCTGAATGTCATATTCTCATAGTCCAAAGGTTGTTTCCATTGTGTGTTGTTGAAGTTCAGAATGATGCTTTCAGGTAGTCCTTGACTAGGGTCTACCTCGACACATATCCTAGCAAAAGTAAAAATTCCTTTTATGTGTCTCTCTGGATCAACCTTTAGCATTCTTCCGAGAGTATTCCCTATGGCTAGTAAGGCCTTATAGTGCCAAAAATGTATCGGAAGATTATGCAGCCTTACCCATACTAGCATCCTTGATACCACCATAGTATTGGCGTCAAAATCTGGGAACCATGGGGTAATAAACAGTCCCGCACTGCCCCAGAACCATGGCCCTTCATTGAGGACTTTTTCCCTTTCTCCTTCAGCGTGGAAGGTTACTATGAAGAAACCCTTGGAACATAGGTGGATTTGACAGTTTTTTGTCCAGGTCGTGTGAATCCATTGGTACAGAGCATCGGTCTTAGGCAAAAAACCGTTAAATCTACAAATAATAGCGTTTCTTTGTAGATCTGAGTAAATATAATTTACCTCTGGTAAATCCAGCGAGATGGAGGGACTCTCTGGCACTTGATCCACGATATACTGCCCTGGAGGTGCATTAACATTTGCAGGTTCTTTCCCCTTTGGAAGATCCTTCCCTTTGGCTGCATCGCGGTAGGTACCTGTAGTTTTTTAGGAAGCTCCCTTAGATCCACCTCACAATCTGTGATTGAGTACAATGGTTGAGTCCTTAGCAACCCTGTAATGTTGGAGTGACTGTTGATCCTGCATGCAGTGCCCAGAAAATATTAAAATTTGTAATGCAACTGGAATTTCCAGTTTGTCTTGGATCTCTTTTTTTAGCTCCAGAACACTCATCCGGTCCCAGATCTGCACACAAACATGTCTGCCTGCTATTGATCTGATGAAGATTTGCTTCAGATCCGCTTTATCTGCCTTGTTCAGAACCCATTTCTCAGGTTTTGGTACTGGATCTGGCCCGCTACCAGTTTTCTTTTGCTCGGATCTGATCAGATATGATAAATCCGGATTTTTTCTCCAGTATTCGACCTAGTAGTCTTCGAACCCTCTGCCAGGACGCTGCATCAATGAGATGGGATCCCAGATCTGTGGTATAAAAGACAGGGATACCACATAAAACCAAAGAACCGGGTCCATACTACCCCCCCGAAAAATGATTTCGACCGTGCCGTTGTAGAAACGCCCTGGATCAGCTTGATGCCGCCACAGCCAGCGATAAACATGGGTAGATCTGCCGAACCTGTGCAAAACGATATCCAGATATTACACCGTGACCAGGAAGAAGCGTTACGCCCCGGATTCTGATTTCTGAGAATCAAAACTTGAAAAAACTTGCCGTCAGACGATTCTGCCCCTAGCCAGAGGGAAAACTCGTTGAAAGAGGAAACATCCAACAGGTTCCTGGGCTGTCCACAGAAATGCAGATTTTTGGCCCTGCGGCGGCGCAAAACGGGCGGTCTGAAACCCTAAACCCATGAATGAAACCCATCGGGGAAGCTCTCGTCTTTCCCATCTTTTTTTCACAAATGGTAGTGGCTTTAGTAAAGGGTGTATATGTTTAAAATTTTACCTAATTTAGAATTTTAATGTGGTAATTCTTTTTTGTTGAAAGTAAATTTATGATCCATTCAAATTCAATGTATATGATAAAATAACTAAAAGGAATGAGATAATTATATTGTAATTTTTTTTTATCTAAATGCATGAGATAATTTTTGTATTTTTTTTTTATTTTTTATTTTTTATCTTTTTATTTTTTTATTTTTTTATTTTTTTTTAAATCTATATGGTTATTTTCATTTTTGTTTTCAGGCCAACATTAATTTTTTATATTTTCATTATTATTATTTAATAGAGAGACGAATATAAAAATTATTTAGATTTCTAATTTTTTATTTTCATGTTGGCTTATAATAGCTAAAATTTAACTTTGAGCACGAACATACTTACATATCGGGGTTATACTAGGCTGTAGAATGCACCTCTCGGTGCAATGAATTCCTCAATCGGGGTGCGAAACAATTGGAGGCCCATTTGGGTTTGATTGATATTACAAAGAATTTATTGGTTCAGGATAGTGGGTGGTATCTCCCACACTCTCACAAGCTTATTCACTATGATAACATGAAACGTCGCGGATCAAGGCAGATCCATAATGTGAAGGTTGGTAACCCTCGGTGCCTACAAGTGGTGGGAGCGGATGTGGAGTTAAGACCATCTGATTGACGTATAAACTCGGGTCCTCAGCTTCTTAGGGAGCCTAAGTTTGATGTTTACACATTTGCGGTGCCGGTAACACGAGAGATTTACCCAGCTGCTGTCTGTCTCAGTTTGAGGTTGGCATACAAATTCTCATATGTTATAATGCTATCTTTGTATCCTAGGTTGGGGACTACTACTCATGATAAGCCTCGTGTCCGGAGGGGAAAGGAAACAATGGTTAAATTAACAATTTCTATGACTAGAAATATTAGCCTTCTTGACTATGTAATGTGGATTTCTATCTTTTTTGGCAACATCCTTTCTTGCATAGGCATGTTTACTAGTTTCCAGTTTTTTCTCATGATGTTTCTTCTGCATGTTGATAATTGGGTTCCCCATTTTAAGCTTGAATTGTCTAGGAAAGTCCTGTGGATAATAAGGGTTCTAGTAAATTATCAGGGCTAAGTCTACAAACTTAGGGTTCAGGGGTACATGGGAGCCACCATTTTTATTCTCTTGGTACCTTCCACTCCCAGAGGGTTACTGTTTATGTATTCTTGCTAGCTTGGGTGGTGGAATTATGAAGGGACATAGTGTTGTCCGACGCTCCATATGTTTTCTGGGTCATACATTAAATTAATGCCTATCTTTTGTGTGGTTCTCTGTATAAATTATATTCCATGTTTGCCTATGTTGTATCCACTTCTGACCTCTGTACGATGGGCTGGTTTATGAGTGCGGGAGGGTGGAAGAAGGGTGAAGAAAGGGGGCCTGAGCTTGGTTGATATGGTGAAGTCTCAGCCTTGTGTTGGAGTCTTGGGTCAAGGCAGAAGGAGCCGTAGACACGAGGAGGGAAAAGGAAAATAAGTTGGTTCATATTTATGTCAGACTGTGCAACAGAGGACTGCGCAGTAGAGTACTACGTGACAGAGTACTGTGCGACAGAGTACTACGCGACATAGTACTGTGTGACAGAAGACTGCATGGCAGAGGGGTCAAAAAATGAATTTTGAGATTCTTCAGGCCACGGTTCAGGGATACTCTGAAGGGACCCCGACGTAGGTGAAACAATTGATTGCGACCTGGGAGGCATAGTTGAATTTGAAATCCAAGCTTGAACCATCAGTGGAAGATTGGGGGGAGCTAAACTCAGTCCCCGGATACACTCGCAATAGTCGCACCCTATTTAAACACTCCAACCATCTCTAATAGTTAATGAAATTCATAGTGGCCAAAGAAATGGATGTGACCACCAGCACAACAACACAAAGTGAGGTCGAGACGAGCCTCCGAGACATTCAAAACGAGCTCCAACTTATTCAACTTCAGTTGCAAAATCAAAATTCTCACCTTGGCCGTATTGAGTGGCATATCCAATGTCTATTGCAATCTAAATTACCACAATCAAGTGCTAAAGAACTCGCTCCAGTGGAATCGTCATATGATTAGTTGGTTGAAGTTATGCCTGTTAATTTTGGTTGTATATGTTGGATAACATTTATGTTTTCAATGTTATGCTTACTAGTTGGTTTCCAGACTATAAACCTTATAAGGATTGGTTAAATAGACTCAAACTATTTATGTTTTGGATGGCTTATAATGCGATTCAGTGGGCAAAAGAATTGGTTTCCCACTGGGCAGGTTTAGGCCACCGAACGACTTACATATTTGTAACTTGCTTGTTTATAGATGAATGAATGAAAGGTATTGCTAAGCTTACAAAAAAAAAGTCGTAAAATATTTTTATTTGTTTGTCAGTTAATTTTTTCTATTAGATTCTCATAAAAACAAGTAGTACAAAAGATGTCTCTACAGCCCGGTACTTCATTCCAATCACACTTGTTGGAATTGGGGAACAGAGTATGACAAAGGTAGATGCTTACAAGCGTTATTTCTGTGAGGCTTAATAGCCATACATCACACAAAGGAGACAAAAAGAATAAAAACACTAACATCATCATGTCAAGGAGGGGGATGGGGAGGAAGTACAGGGGGAGAAACATGATAACCAACACATTCATGCATGCGGAAGTCAATGTGTTCAACTCAAGCTTCCAGATCATGAAGATGTTCATTAGTGCAACAATGGCTCCGTCACGGGTTGTCCAGCTATTCTAGAATCTCATTCTGATTAAATTGAATTTCATTCATATATGAAACAAAATCATTATGGTCCTCATACATGTGTTCTCTAATGATATCCATGTTGGCCTGAATGCCTCTCAGTTGCTCTGCTATGGAGTCCAAGGAGGTTGGTGCGACTAGATGACCTCGAGAGTGGTCCAGAGTGCAAGCCAACTCACCCTCACTGTCATAACCCCTGGTAATTTGCATAAAAAAGTTATTTACTATTTACCACAGTAGGAAAATGCAATTTCCTGTTATGCTATGTTGAACTATAAATGGACCAAATATGTATATAAAGTCATTTTGAATTTTATGATTAATTTGAAAAGGTATTATGCATGATGTTTTATGTAGAATAAGAAAGAACGATGCTAAGAGAAAACCCACCCTAGGTAGTTGGATAACTACAAGTGAGATAGTTACTCACTTAAACTCTCTAGGTAAGATTATGAAAAATTCTAAGGAAAAATCCAAGAGGGCAATGAGAACTTGAGGCAAAAAGGAGAGAGAAAAAAGACACATAGAGTGCAAGCTTAAAAGTGAAAAGAACTTCAAAGTTGGTTAGCTAGTGGAGTTGGTCAAGATTTAGATACTCAAATCTCTTAATAGGCTAAGTCTTGTAGTGATCAGATAGCCTGATTTATGTTCTATAAACTACTTTGGGCGTGAGGTGATCTCAGGGGGAGAACGCGGTAGAAGGACTAGTCTCAAGGTTGGGTGGAGCATTGTTCATCTATGGCTGGAATTTGGAACGGACCAGGTTGATTAAAATTCTAGATAAGGACTTTTATTGGTTATGTAATGTTTCCTTTTAAAATGGATAGTGTAAATATGTATGTGAAGCAAAATCCCATATTCATGGTCAATTAGATTAAGAGGGTTGATACCACAACTAAAAATGCTATGGATTAAGGGCCATAGAACTGTGCATGGTAAAAAAATAAATTAAGTAATCTATGCAGTAAAGACAGATCCTTTAGGGTCGACTGTTGTTCGACAACGAACCA
Organism: Pinus taeda; assembly: GCA_000404065.3. Classification (NCBI taxonomy): domain Eukaryota; kingdom Viridiplantae; phylum Streptophyta; class Pinopsida; order Pinales; family Pinaceae; genus Pinus; species Pinus taeda. Next base: position 17,238 of record APFE031319850.1, on the reverse strand, counting down.
AGGGAAATAAATGTGGATGTAAAACAATTGAATAATAAATTGTTAAACCACGACATGAGAATGTGGGACTAGGTAGGCCTCAGACCCCAGTAAGGGAAAAGATTAGTTTCAGAGTATAGCTCGTAATGAGGCAGCTCAGAAGGAGTCGTTAACCCATAAGTTTTTTTTTTTTAAATAATGAAATTATGAAATTTAATAGATTTCATTTTGTTTGAAAAAAGAGAGGATAAACTTCCTTATTTTCCCATTGAAAATTAATTAGTGATGATAATGATAATAATATATAATATTTTTTTAAAATGATAGTTTTTTATATTTAAATTTAATTGAAAAATAAAAATATTATTTATTTATGTTTGAATAAATTATTGGCTTTTACTTTTGAATTTAAACTTTTGTGATTTATATTGTTTTGACATGGTTCTTTTCAAGAAATCACATCATTAGTGTTTGGTGGCTGTTTCAAACCAATTAATGTGGTTTTTATTTTTTTGAAATAAAAAATTATATGGTAACCAAATGTAATATGGAGTTTATGTAGAAGATTAAAGTTAAATTCTAATACAAAGCACATGATCTTATTAGGGTAGTCTTAATATTAAAAGATGTGTGAATGAAAACTATCTTTTTGTGTTAAAAGTGATCTAAAATTATTTTTAATTGGCTAAGATGAGCTAAAAACAAATAAAACACAATTACTCTCATTTATTATATAGAATAATCAAATTATATTCACATGTAATGATGGTGTTATATATTATAATATTAATTGAACAAAAATTATTTTTAATTGACTAAAATTAGCTAAGAAAATAAAACACAATTACTCTCATTAAAATATTGAAGAATCAAAGTATATTCACATGCCATAGTGTTGTTATATATTACACTATTATAATTTAAAATATATACAAATAAATATTAGACATTAATTATTAAAAAAGTTTTTTCCTTTTATTTGTGTGATATAATAATTTTCATTAAACAAATACATAAATATTAACTTTTTATTAATTCATTAATAAATAATAATCATAAGCAATAGTTTAATATCAAATCTGTTGTTAATCATAATTTTTATATTTAAACTTAAAGAAAGTAGAAATGAAATTGTATTTCGTATTTGGTTTTAATAAGTTAATGATTTTTCCTAAATCGTTGAATTGCGAGATTGGATAAAGTTAATTTCACACGATTAAGAATAAGATAAGTTTAGAGAAATGTTTCTAACTCAATTTTTTATATTTTAAATTTATGTAATATATATATATAAATAAATATTTATATTTATTTTAAAAATTTGTAAAATTAGTCTAGATCTATTTAACTTTGAATCTATTATGTGTTGAGAGGGATCAAATCCATTGATGTGCAAATGTTTTTTTGGAGTGTAGAATTTGAGGAAATGTTTGCCCGTTGAGGAGTTTGATCCCTCTTGGCGCATGATAGATCTGGAATTAGATGGATCTAGGTTGGTTCTAGTTGAGGGAAACAATGTCATATTTTCAGTTTGTCATTATTATGTATATGTTTGAGATAAACTTCATACTTTGAAATCTACATTATGTTTTCTTTGCGTGACATGACCATATAATTTTGTTCTTTAATTTAGTCTATGTTTCTTGCCTTGAATGGTTTATACACCCGTGTTTGGATGTTTTGAGTGGTTTGTATGTGTCTGTGTTTATAGATGGTTTGAGTGCTTTGTGTGTTTAAATGTTTGGATTTGGATGGTAACGCTTGTATATGTTACAGTTTTAATGTTATATTTCTACATGTGTATATAATTGTCTATTAGTAATTAGTTGGAGATGAAGAAGGAAGACAATCTTTTCAATAACTTGCAGGAGGATTGATATTGCACATCTATTTCATTTAGTTTTGGTATTACAGTTTTTGACAACTAATTAATTCTTAATAGTGTCCCTCAAGCATTACTAAATATATTTTGAAGAGTAGTTTTAATTTTTAAATTTGTTGACTTACATCACTTTGTTGAGACGATAGATATTGTTAATAACTTCAATTATGAAAAATGATGAAATAATAATTTTTGAATGTAGAATGGCAATGTAATAGTGTTGAATGGCAAAAAATGTGAATAATAAGAATGTAGTCAATTACAAATAGTCTTCGTTGTGATCAATCTCAATTATTTTCTACTATTTGTATTATCATACCCGTTAGTTTTGTCATATTTTCATATCAATTATATGAAAAGTACAAGTGAAATCATAAACCATTCAAATCTTGAGCTCGGGTTATTGTAATAAACATCTTACATTTTCTCTCTTGCTCTCCAATATTAATAGGTTGAATTAATATAACATAAAAATCAAGGCACATTGTCAATATTTTTTTGTGCTTACACTAAAATCAATTACATTGTTAATCCAATCACTTTAAAATTAATGTACCATTATACATCCAGTTACATCAAATCAAAAATCAACATCTACACTAAAATCAATGCATCTATTGCAAACAATCACATAGGATTAGAAATCAACATCTACAAGGAAATCAATGCATCTAGTGCAAGAAATAAAATATAATTAAAAATCAACATCTACATTGAAATCGATACATCTAGTGCAAGCAATCAAATATAATTAGATATCAACATCTACACTGAAATAAATGGCACATCTAGTGCAAGCAATCAGATAGGATTAGAAATCACATCTACACTGAAATCAATGCATCTAGTGCAAGAAATCAAATATCATTAGAAATCAACACCTACACTGAAATCAATGTATCTAGTGAAAACAATCAACTAGTATTAGAAATCACCATGTTTGTTAAAATCAATGCATCTAGTGTAATAAATATTCATCCCTCTCCACCCCCTCCATATATATCTATATCTCCCTCCATATCCCCTTATTTGTCACTCTATCTCACCCCCAAACATACACAGGCTCTCTCCATCTCTCCCTTGACACTCCTCTCTCTTTCTCCACTTCTCTCTCTCTCTCTATGTATTTCTTCTTCCCTCCCTTTCTCTCCTTATAACTCCATCTCTTTGTCCCTCCCTCTCTCATCCTCTCTCTCATCCTTCCTCTCTATCCCTTTCTCCCCCCCATCACTCTCTCTCTTTCTTTCCCCTCCAACCCTCTCACTTTCTCCCTCCCTCTCTCATTTTATCTCTCCTCCTCTCTCGCCCTCCATCTTTGTGTCTTCCTCTCTCTCTCTTAGCCTTCTCTCCCTCTCTCACTCTTGTCCTCCTCTCTCTCTTCATTCCTCCTCTCCCCTCTAATTTAATTTATCTCCTTCAGTGCAAGAAATAAAATAGGATTAGAAATCACCGCCTACACTAAAATTAGTGCATCTAAGGCAAGAAATATTCTTCCCTCTCTCCCACCCCCCATATATCTATATCTCCCTCCATGCCTCCTTGTATCTCTCTATCTCACCCCCCAAAACACACATGCTCTCTCTCTCTCTCCATATTTATCTATCTCTCCCTCTCTCTCCCTCTCTCTTCTTCTCTCTCTTCATCTTCCAAAGATATCTCTATCTCCCTTTGTCTCTCTTTTCTCTTTCTATATCACCCCCAAAACATACACACTCTTTCTCTATATCTATCTATCTCTCCCTCCCTCTTCCTCTCCCTCACTCTCTCTCTTCCCCTTTTCTCCCTATCCCCCCTTATATCTATGTTCCCTCCTACTCTCCTCTCTCCATCTCTCTCCATCTCCCTTATCACTCCCTCTCACTCTCTTCACCTTTCCCTCTATGTGTATTTATTCTTACCTTCCTCTCTCCTTCTCTCTAACACGTCCTTGCTCTCTTCCTTCCTCTCTCTCCCTTTCTCTCCCACTCAAATCTCTCTCTCTCTCTCTTCCCTCCAACTCTGTCACTATCTCCCTCCCTTTCTCCTTTCGTCTCCTTCCCCCCCCCCCCTCTTGATCTCTCCTTATTTGTTTCTCTATCACACCCCCAACCATCAACATTCTCTCTTTGTCTCTTCCTTGTCACTCCCTCTCTCTCTCAACTTTTCTCTCTCTATGTCTTTCTTCTTCCCTCCCTTTCTCTCCTTCCAACTCCATCTTTCTATCCCTTCCTCTCTCCTCCTTTCTGTCACCCCGTCTATCTCTCCACCTCTATCACTCTATGTCTTTGTTCTTCCAACCCATATATATTCTAGAGTTATACTAATCATTATAATATAAAAAAAAGTAATATAATATTAAATTTAATATTGCATTAATTAAAAGTTACTAAGTTGAATAATATTAGTATTATAATCCCGGATCCGGGTGATAATACTGCTTTAAATGGCATTCATGCACACTTAAGACGCATGATGCCGCCACCTGCTCTGCAGCGTGGAGCCCCAGACACAGAACGGAGGCGGGGAGAATGTTTTTATGGTCTTGGCACGGCGCAGGACAACGCCATTAATGGCGAACGAAGCCCGACACAGTCTGTGGAGCAGTATTTACAGGCAGCGACTCAGTGATTATTCCATCATGCATTCGGTCGAAGAATACTCTGTTCGGTTTGTTGTGAGTTCTGTGGGTGAGGTTGAGAGGGAGCCCCGCCTTATAGGGGAAATTCGAGCTAGTTCTGGCTCGAATTGGCAGCCCTTCTACTCGTCCGGTGTTCTTCGCTCTGGAATTCCTTCAACAGTTTGGGGTAAGTGCTTCATTCGCGGTTATTTCAGTTTTTCAGGCTCTGTTTCTCGGTTCAGTGTTTCCATTGTCTTCTGTTCTGTTTCTCGATTCGGTTCGGGGTCCTTGGATGCTCTGAGGCACAATTCTGGTTTCCGCACTGTCTCGTTGAAAGTCACAATCATTGTTTGCACCATGAAGCGACCTGGGAAGCGTTCTCGCTCCAGGGAAAGACCTGGCAGCAACAAACGACCCTCTGCTCGCCCCCAGTCCACTCCTCTGCTCACCACCATCAACCTCACTTCTTCCCCTGAGGATCCTCCTGCAAGTAACCCCACTCGCCATCCGATACCCAACAGCGCTTTCCAATCCACCCACTTTAAATTTCAAAGCAACCTGAACCACCCTCTGATTTCAGCCCAGATAACCATCCTTATGACGGAGGAAATCAACCAGGTGCCTCCAATTTCCTGCATTGACCCCAATTCTTCCAATAGCAATGAGCGCTCCTCTGCCCAATTCGCCATGGCCGCAAAGAAGGATGTTGAACCAGTGATTCAGGTCGACTCGCCTTCCGTAATTCCTCCCCTGAGTGACTGCATCAACCTAATCCTGGACCCCAACGCTGGCAACACCGACAAAGACCAGGAGGGCAACGTGTTGCATGAAAAAGACGGGCTCAGCCACGACGAGGAGTGTCAGCAAGTCGAGGAGACACAGGGGGAAGAGGACAGTTGAACAGATGGCTCTTGAGTTTGCACTTTTTGGTTTTTGGAAGACTGCTTCGGGCGTTTGGCTCAGTTTTGAGAATTCTCCAGCCGTGGCATATGCTAATGTCTTGGTCCAGTACTCTCAGGATTACTAGTCATATGCTTAGTTTCAGTACTCTCTCTCTCAGTTTCTTTGTAATGCCAATGAATTTGGCTGTCTGTTCTGTCTATCTGGTTGTTAGTTTTGATGAGATCCTCAGCTCTTCTATTATGGGGAAATTTTGTAACATATATGATGTGCAGGCTTCTGCAGCTGCCCCCTCTTGTAATTTTATTACGTTTACCAGTTAATAGAAATAGCATAGTCTTTTCCCGAGAAAAAATAATAATATTAGTATATATTATATTAATATTAATATTATAATATATTAAATTAAAATTAGGATTTAATTATAATTATTAATATGAATATTAATTTTCAATATTAATATTAGATTTAATAATGTTTTTTACATGGCATGATAACAAAATTTATAATAAAACTACATCAAATGAATATTTTCAAATATTATAACTTTGACGTGGAAATATTTATGTGTATAGGGATTTTAATATATCCATAGGATATGGTTTTCCTTTTAAAGATTAATTTTACAAATAATTATTTAAAAGAAATATTAAAATATTTTAGAGCAAGATTTTGGATTCTTTGTGTTGAATTAACCTTTTTACTTTGATTTAAGAAATGGCAGTAGCTTTAGTAAAGGGTAAATATGTTTAAAATTTTACCTAATTTGGAATTTTAATATGGTAATTTTTTTTGTTGAAGGTAAATTTATGATCCATTTAAATTCAATGTATATGGTAAAAGAACTAAAAAGCATGAGATAATTATATTGTAATTTTTTAATAATCTAATTGCATGAGATAATTCTATTGTAGGCTTTTTTTATCTATAATGGTTAAATTCATTTTTGTTTCATGCCAACATTAATTTTTTCTATTTTCATTATTATTATTTATTAGAGAGACAAATATAAAAATTATTTAGATTTCTAATTTTTTATTTTTATGTTGGCTTACATTAGCTAAAATTTAACTTTGAGCATGGACATACTTACACATCGGAGTCATATTAGGCTATAGAATGCACCTCTCGGTGCAATAAATTCCCCTATCGGGGTGCAAAATAGTTGGAGGCCCATTTGGGTTTGATTGATATAACAAAGAATTTATTGGTTTAGTACGGTGGGTGGTATCTCCCACTCTCTTTCTCTATATCTATCTATCTCTCCCTCCCTCTTCCTCTCCCTCACTCTCTCTCTTGCCCTTTTCTCCCTCTCCCCCCTTTTATCTCTCTTCCCTCCTGTTCTCCTCTTTCTGTCTCTCTCCATCTCCCTTATCACTCCTTCTCACTCTCTTTACCTTTCTCTCTATGTGTATTTATTCTTACCTTCCTCTCTCCTTCTCTCTCACACATCTTCACTCTCTTCCTTCCTCTCTCTCCCTTTCTCTCGCTCTCTCCCTTCCTCTCTCTTTCTTCCTCTCTCTCATAGTTCTTTCTCTAAAATATTTTAATATTTCATTTAAATAATTATTTGTAATTTATTCTTTAAAAGGAAAACCATATCCTATGGATATATTAAAATCCCTATACACATAAATATTTCCTTGTCTAATCTTTATGTCAATTTTACTGGCCGACTTGACTATTCTTTTCATCGTTTTCCTTGCTTGTTTTCAAGAGGACTATGCTGGTCTTGGAGATTTTTTCTTGACTTTAGATTGACTCATATACATTTCATAAATTCTCAGGAAGAGATATTTGACTCTTTGCCTTTCCTAGACATATGGAATGAGCAAGAAACTCATTCTTATAATTCTCAAAAATAATATTTATTTTCTTTACAAGTACAAAGATCAAAATTACATGTATAAATACCAAACCTAGTTACATTTTCTTAAACACAATATTCACAACAACTCTTGAAATGGCCTCAAATTCACGAGTTATACACAAATCCATCATTTTAGTTGTTAACATATTAATAAATGAAATATAACAAAATCATGCATTCATACAATGCATTCAATCTCTCTCTCTCTCTCTCTCTCTCTCAAACACACACACATGCAAGTGTGCATATTCACCACTTGCACATGTTTACAATTTACTAATGCACATCCACTCATTTCATTCCTACATTCATTTAAGCATACCATGTTTCTATGTCATGTAGTCCACCATGATGAGTGGGAAGGTCTGGGCAATTGAGTAACAATCATCTAGCTAGATTATAGTATTTGATAGACCAGGACACCTTATTCTTTATTCCAACACAACACTATATATATGCTCTTTCTATAACATACTAGAAGGCATTTCCCTTCTTGGGAATCCTTCCCCTCTATAAATGATCTTTAGTGTTGACTAGAAGGTTTCAATCTAGAACATTGATAGAAGTAGGGAGACCATTGGACACTAGTGTAGCACTATAACTTTTCTATATCCAACCACATTATGGCCTCAAATATGGCTAATTATACTAGCACTTGCCATGTGGAATAATATTTCGATTAATGCATCTAATTCACATGATCATATAAGATATGGGAGGTCAAATCTCGATTGAGGAAATTCTTATGTAAATTTTCTTTAGCGTCTCTATAACATAGAATGCTAAATTCCTACCTAAATGGTTGCCATTAATATATTTGATGCCTCTTAATTAGTTGTTGCCTTGTAAAGGTTCATAAGCTCTCTTTACCAACCTCTTTATCATTTTTTATTATCCTCTTTTTTTTCATATAGTTGAGTATCATGTAGTGGCATTGTCGACATCTTCAACCATTCTATCTGCCTTTTCCCTAGATAAATAATCCATCATTAGTCACATTAACTATCATTACATCTTTATTTCATATATACCAATAGATTACCCTTAATATGTAATCATGTTATACATATATTCTCAAGCAATTCCATATGCACTGAAAGGAAATCTATATGCACTTTGGTAATAATTATTAGCATGCATACTAGCGCAAATGCATTGTAGCTTTTGTATAGGCACTATGTATCACTTCTTAGTATGCCCTCTAGTGCATATTTATTCTAACTATCTATCTCTTGGATTTCTAGCATTTGTATGCTTTAAAACTATTAACATATAACAACTCTTTCAATCTTAAAAGATATATCAAAGTAGTAGGAGATTAGTTAAGAAAACCTCACATTACATGGTTGCCTTGCTGGTCACTTTCATTATTGCTATTACAACAATTACATGAACATCTTTTAGCATTTTGTATCTCCTCATGCGATATGTGGTTGTCCTTTAATCCTCTTAGATTCATGTATCATTTTATGGCCTCGTATATGGTTAATTTTAGTAGCATTTACTATGTGGAATAAAATTCTCATTAATGCATCCAATTCACATTATCATATAGGGTTGGATGTCAAATATTCGTTGAGTGAAATTTTATATAAATTTTCTTTTGCATATCTGCAACATATAATACTAAATTTATATCGTCGAGGGTTAGTTTAGTTGGTTGAGTCCACATCATTAGAGTACCTCTACTATTGAGAGGTCACAAATTCAATTTTCATTGACACTCTTAGGGTTAGGCTATGTGGTTGAGCAAACCAGAATTGATCCTTTGATCCTTTTGGGTATCATCGGAGACCATGAACCACATAAAAACAAAAACAAAAACAAAAAAACAAAATCCAAACATAAAATACTAAATTCATACCTATATAGAATACTCACCACATAGAAAAAAAACAAAACCAAAAGACAAAAAAACAAAAACAAAACAACAAATACTAGTTCATACCTATATAGAATACCATGACCACATAATTAAAAAAAAAACAAACAAACAAACAAAAAACAAATACTCGATTCATACCTATATAGAATACCATAAATCACATAATAAACAAAACAAAACATAAAATACTAAATTTATATCTATATAAAATACTCAACCACATAAAAAAATAAAAAAACAAAAAACAAACCTAAAATACTAAGAAGAGTCACTAGATGTTGCACCCAACTATAATTTCAATTATAAAAATCATTACACTTCTATTTTTTTTGGTTTATCAATTCATTTTTACACTTCAAAATGCACCCAAACACCCTTAAAATGCATCAGCATTACCTACTTTCATACTTCATTAATTATGCTACTAAACTTATCTCCCAGCGAGTTAATATTTCACATTACGCAATCCTTTATCATTATCTACACTTTTCCAATTCTATCCACCCAGACTAAGATGCTTACGGTGGTGGAATATTGTATTTATACATTAGAACCATTAAAAAGAATGAACCTTCACTATGACTATAACGAGATGAGACACAAATGAATAAACACAGGCCTTCCCTTCCATTCTGGCATGCGTAACTCCAATGCAAGCATCCACTAAATCTGTCTCCCATATTAACAACCGATCATGGAGGCATCCTTTGAACACCTGAGAAATAAAGAGTCTCCCATACATATGATTAGTCATAGGTTTCACACACACAATTGGATTATCCACCTGCGCAATGACTGTATTTTCCAAAATAAAACCCACGACAAAACAACCAGCTGGTTCACCAGATTCTTCACATATCTCGTTGTACGGAAGATTCGTATCAGTCCATTTGCATGACGGAATTTGCTAACAATTTTAAGATGTCGAGGACAAGAGGTAAAGTTTAGGAGGGTGAAACCCTAGTGGATCCACGCACTAAGGAACAATTTAATAAATCCATCGAAATATAACATCCAATCATTAAACGTGGAGGATATTCCAGGGGATAATTAGTGGGCAAGCATCAAACAATGGGCGTTGGTCGATAAAAAGTGGAGATTGGGGTCAACATTCGTCTAGGAGGCCAAAATTCATAATTTCTTAGGCACGCCATTGATTGAAGACTTCTAGGGTTGTAAGGAAGAAGCTGTCAAGTTCATTGTTAGCACATTTTCAGAGGTGATTATGTGATTTGATCACTTAATCAATAGTCTAATCCATAGAATCATAGGTCTACCACATATCGATGAAAAAATCTTAAGGATAATTGATTTTGACATGTGGATCCAATAATTTATAGGTAGAACAACTAAAAAGAATTATAAAAGGATTATCATTAGCTAAAGCAAAGACCCAACAATCATGTTGACTTGCATTGTATTGTCCATGTGCCTCACTCCAATCGAATTTTAAGCTGAACATGTTGGAAGTGATCAAACAAATAGTTGAGAAAGTGGTATAAATGCGTTGACCATTTGGCTGGAATCATAAAAACAAATTATTACGAGTGCCATAATTTAGTTAAGGACATCAAGGTCCCTTCCCTACTCATTTGGTTAGCAATTGCACAAGTCTTTTTGGTTAGGGAGACTATTTTCACTTGAAAGGTATTTCTCTTGATGTGGAATTACAAATTCTTTGGAGAAAATTGATTAGGGAAGATGGAATCTCTTCCCATAAATGAAATAATTAAAAATTGGGTTACAAATTTGATAAATGTATTCTACTGCTAGAGAGTAGCTCAACATATCCATCATGCCTTACCTCCATATTCACACATAAATCTGCTTCCTGACACAATTGAAGTCTGGTATATCAATGATTACCTAGTGCAACCCAAAGATCCAATATACCAAATTGTTATGCTTAATATTTTTTATGAGTTAATTCATCAGGTGAATACAATAATACCTATTCTAGAAGTGGTCTTGTAGTCTAGTGAACTATTGATATTCTCTCTAACTGGCAGAGATATAGAATATTACAGGTAAGTGGAAATGTACACTTAATCATTTAAGGTTGATTTGACTACATTAGCTCCATTGTCTACAAAGAAGTAAACTTAATAGCAACCAACTAAGAGGGCCCCAAAAGAAGTTGAGAAATAATTATTTGGCATTAATTGGAAAAACGTAATACAAGACATTTCTCTTAATGACCCTAAACTAAAGAAAAAGGTAGATAAAATCGCAGAACAAGTGGTAGAGGAGATGGAAAATAAGGAGAATTTGATTGGGTGACAAACAAAAGAAAATGAAATGATAATGGGTTCATTAGTTAGGCCTCATATTTCAGAAGCAATCAAACATGCAAAGAGCATTTTCATTGACACAATACAACACAAAATTATGGAAAATAAGGGAAGAGAAGAACAATAGGTCTGACAAGAGGAGAGCATCGATAGAAACATAAAAATAAACACCAAGAAGTCACTAAAATGAAAGAAGAAAAGGACAAAAAATTAAAATCCCACACAAATCAACCTACCTTGGGACTCATCACCCCCTCTGAAAACAAATATCATCAAAGAAAAACAAGATGAGGCAAATAAGAAGAATGGAAACCAAGTCTCCTCGGAACATACATAGTTTGATATTCCAACCGACATCCCTCAGGAATGAAGTATTCATATAGGGCTAGAGAAACAACAAGCCTAGTTGGTACAATAGTAGCATAACATAGTACAACCTTAGCCAACCATATCACAACGAAATTTTGAGCAAGTACAATAGTTGACCTAGCCACACTAGACGGAGTGCGAACTAACATAAGCATATAACATTACCTAGTCAGTTCAACAACAAACAAAATATAAATGACAATTGTTAGATTTGTCCAAGAGAAAAGATAATACTAAGCTACAAAGAAAAAAAAGATAAGATCGAGGACTCTCGCCACGTCCACATAGATAGACTTGACTTCAATTCCTATAATTCTAGTTAACCCAACACAAATTTCCAATAGTCAAACTTTCAAATTGTTTTCTAATATATCCTAAGTGGCATCTCTTATGAAGAATGATCAATGTCAAAGCAATAGGCTAGTACTCAATTAGGAAGGATAAAGAAGAGGCAATATCGAAAAAATGTGAGAACTTACAAAGCAAAAGTTGAAAATTCATGCCTCTAAAGTAGGGGAGGATTGACTAGCAGCTACACAATATCTTGTGTAGAAAATTGTTTACCTTAATGGACAGATGAAAGAGGAAGTATGGTAGCTATGAAAACAAATAAAAAGAGCCAAAGTAGATGAATCTTCCTCCATTTTGTAGTAGGAACTTTCTTCATTTCGAAAAGTCAAGCAATAATTGTAAGCAACAATGGAACATTTTTCCACCATGACCTTAGTACTGAACAACTTGACTACATACTTGTCGTCTACCTACAATTGACTCATGATGTAACATATTTTGGATTGTGCAATTGTTTCGTTTTTGGCAATCATTTATCTTTGAAAAATTTATGTTTTTTAGTAGCAATAATTTATAATGATCAAGTAGGAAGGATATAAGAAAAATTTAACGTAGTTTTATTGGAGATGAGGAATAGATTTTTCATGTTTAAATTGGAATTTAGATTGATAATAATGATTAAATGTGGTAAAACTAATTGAAAAAGTTTAATTAGATCAAGCAAATTAAGTAATCTTTTTTGAATTGAATAGAGTTGACCAACACACATATACTTATAGCATAAGAGGTGAGGATTGGTTACTTTCATTGATATGGATTGGATATTGGACAAAAATCCTTGAAGGCAATATTGAGTTGAATATAAGACAATTGTCTTTGAGAGGGTTGTCAATGTGGCATTCATGGATTAGAGTCTTTTTGACTAGATAATTATCATTGGTTACCAAGGTAAGTCAAACCATTAGGTAGTTGAAGGTCAAATGAAGGAAAATGATAACCAAGTCTTAGAAATTCACAGTAAGAAGGAATATTACATAATTGGATTAAATCACTAGAGGATTGGATAACTGATTATTCATTAGGAAAGTTGATTGCACGTTCACAAATGGAGCAATCAAGAAGGGACGAATGAATCCTTAACCCTTTTTACAAGATTCAAGAATTGTAAGAACCTTCGGGATGGGAAGTCTTATATGCATTTTCACAATTATACATATTTACAGTTTGACCTTTGCAATTAATCCCATAGTTTCTTCCCTAGTTAAGTTATTTAGTAAAAATATTATTGTAATGTGTGATTTCCTAGTTTTTTTTTTAAAGTAATAAAATAGGAAATAATTATAGGGTTTGGAATTCATAAGACACAATAGTTGTTTAATGGAATCCATGATGTAAATACATCGTGTTATTTTTACTTTCCAATTGGCAAATGGACTAGTTTGATATGCAAGCTTAGTTCTTATTTCATAAGGAGTATATAGTGAAAACCAAACTTGAATATTCATTGAGTGAGGTACCATAGTTGTCTAAAATAAGCCATATTTAAGATCCAAACTCATATAAGATGGTATATGATTAATAGATCAATGAAGGAGAACTTACTTTAAGGAAATTGGAGTGTAGAAGGTATTATACAAATATTACAGAATTTGATTCAAGCATGGGCCAATAGGAATAAAAATAAAGAAGCATAAATTATTGATATGGATAGGGATAAACTATAGCGTCCAAAGAATGATAAGGTAATAAAATTTCATTGGAGATATGACCCTCAAAATTCCATAATTCAATTTAAAGTCGAAGCTAAAAGTGGAGATACATCCCTTTATTGGACATATGGACCTTGATCAGCTAAGTAATTGGTTGAGAAATTTTGAATCCTATTTTAGTTGTTATGGGTTCACATATATGGAGCAATTTTTTTTTTCAATTGAAGATGTAGGATTACATACTTCTATGGTGGTAAAACCTATTCCAAGGGAGATTTATTACTAATCAATATTCACATTTGTAGATTGGGAGGTGTTCAAGAAGCTTGTTAATTTCCAATCCTATCTTATGGGGTACGAAGAAAAACTAGTTCAACTCACAATCAAATAATGAGAGAAACAACGAGTTATTTAATATACAAATGAGTTTAGAAGGAAGTGTGTTCACTTGGATATCAAATAGTTTTATAGGAAGGTCAGGATAGAGTAATAATTGATTTGTATATCCACATCATAACATAGGTGATACTTTTTGAGGTAGAAATTGTATATTAGGCATGTGAATTGGCTATGTATATTTAATGAAAATATGGTAAGAAGTTGATTGATGGAACAAGCTATTTAAAGATAGAATAAAATAATATGTAGGAAGGAAAAGGGAAGTAGGATGGAAATGTTTTTTTCTTTTCAATGTTATACAAAAGAAAAGATTTAATGATTATGAACATTATAATAAGGATGGCAATGACAAGTACAATTATAGGATGTTGTATCCCATTATCATTCTTGATATCAAAATAAGGAAGAGATTATTGAAATCCCATATGGTTGAAGGTAAGGAAATAGAAGGAACATCAAATGGTGATGACACAATTTAGTTAGTGGCTTGATTAAAATTTGGTCTTGTAGAGAAGCAAAAGGCCTCTAGGAATGAATTCTTAAATGAAATGTAGACATTAGGTTATGTTGTGTTGAGGCATGGGAAAATCCCTAGTCAATAATGTGGAGAAATCATTCGATCCAGGTCCCAACTCATACATATAATTGTTTTGTGTGGTGATTTTCTACAGTATGTTGGCACAGTTGTCACTAAAGGGGTTTTGGGATCAAAAACACGCTCATCTAGTTTTGATTCAATGTTATTTCTAACATGCAATCCTAATTAATGAAAATGAAATTATCTTTGTTTACAATCTAGCTATCATTTGTAGCTACAACTAACCTATCTTGAGAGCAAGATAATGAGAATGATTATTCAGAATATTAACCACAATAGTCCTTTTTATGTCGATGTTTCAAGTCTACAACAAGACTCATCGTCGGGACAAATCCACAAAAAAGAGAGAGGAATAAGGGAATAAATAGTGAAAGGAAGGATGAGTAGAGAGAAATGACCAACCATAAAATCCTAATTTATTAATTAAAAGGATATATAGAAAAAAAAATAAAAGTCAAGGGAAATAATTAGAAATGTAAATTGTTAATGATAATAATAATTATTAATAAAGCTTATATCTAGGATAATGGTAAATTAATAAAATTAAGAATCATATTATTATTTATTTGAGGAAATTAATTATCCTCATTATTGGTAATAGTTATTACTCATAATAAAATTTAATATTTTAATATAATAATTATATTATTATCTAGACTAATTAAACATTATACTAATTTAATCCTATACTAATAATAATTTTTAAAATAATGATTGGATATAAATATTGATCATTTTAAAATGTGGGAATAAAATGAGGAGATAAGGATTATAATTATTGATGTATGTTATTATTATTATTAAGGAATAAAGTTTAATATTTATTATTAAATAAAAATTAACTTAATTTTCAAATAAGATATTAGTATATTATAATTCTGGGGATGAATTGTTCTTATTATAAGTTAGGGAAAAATTAAAGGAGGAATGGAAGGATTGTGGGAAGGGAGAGCGGGAAGAGATTTATGAGGGGAATATGAATATGAAAGGAAATTGGTAAAATTATATAAGGTTTATTTTTTGTTGAGAGTTCTCATGTTTTGAGTAAGTACATGAATCCAACTTCTACTTACTTCCAAACCCCATATCTATTCAGATTTTGAGGATGCCTTATAATTTCAAGAGCTTCCCAAATTTTTCATTTATATTGATTCTTCTCTTTAGTGATTAATTAAACTAATAATTATTACCAATAATGTGGATAATTAATTATCATAATAATAATATGATTCTTAACTTTATTAATTCACCATTATCCTAGATATAAGCTTTAATAATAATTATTACTATTATTAACAATTTCCATTTCTAATTATTTCCCTTATCTTTTAAATTTTTTCTTGTATATCCTTTTAATTAATAAATTAGGGTTTTCTGGTCAACCATTTCTCCCTACTTGTCCTTCCTTTCACTATTTATTTTCTTCTTCCTCTCTCTTCTTCTCTGTGGATCTGTCCTCAAGATGAGTCTTATTGTAGACTTTAAACATCAACATAAAAATCACTACTATGGTTAATATTCCAAATAATCATTCTCAAGGTTCTCACCATAGATATATTCAATCACTCATTAACAAGATAATGATTAAATATGAGATTTTGAATACAAGATAATGATTAAATATGAGATTTTGAATGAAAGATAATGATTAAATATGAGATTTTGAATGAAATTGATGGATTTTTGAAATAGTTTTGAAATAATTAGTAATTTAAAAAACCAGTAATTTTAATTATTTAACAAATTGTTGTTTAAATAATTTCCTCTAATTCCCCCTAAGCAGATATTTTTTATTTTTAATATTATTTATATTTTATAATATTATTATTTGTAATCCACCATTAGTTGTTGTTTAAGGACTCTCTAAAATTTATTTTTATATTTGGGAATACTGAAATAGGATTAAAACCTTAATATTTTTAGAAATGGTACCCTCCACAATGACCCTAGGTTCTTCAATGCAGCCCTGTTAATTTAAATAGAGATGATGTTGGCGTATCAGTAGATGTTGGATTCTAGCTTTCTTCCTATTTTTTTTTTTTTTACTATTTAATATTATTAACTAATTATTTTAATATTCTTTATTCCCCTCCATTTTTTTTACTTTTTTAATATTATTTATATTTTTTATAATATTATATTTTGTTACCATCCACCTATTAATTAGTTTTTAGGAACTCTCCATAAAAATTATTTTTTATATTTGGGGATATGAATAAGATTAAAGCCTTAATATTAACATTTTTTAGAATAATAATATTTATTAATAAGGTTTATAAAGGGTTTAAAGTTTAATAAAACTAATTTTTTCTATTAAATCAACTTATTGTAACTTCTCGTTTTATAATTTTACTTTATCAAAATAAATTAAATTCTTTAATTAGTTTTCCTTACCCTTTTTGGTCAAAACCCTTACTAATTTTTTACCCTAAACAATATTATCATATTATATATTTTTATAATACTATT
>APFE031319846.1:9955-23094 GCA_000404065.3 Pinus taeda | reverse complement strand
CCCTCTCCCTCCTCCACTACCACCTCTGCCTCCCCCTCCTCCTACCATCCTTCCCTTCTGCCTCTTCTGCATCCTCCCCCTCCTCCCCCTTTCCATACTCTTCCTCTGCCCTGTGCCTTCTGCCTACCCTACCCGCCCTCCTTCTCACCTCCCCGCCTCCCTCACCTCCTCACCACCCCACCTTGCCCTCCACCAACTCCTTCCCGACCCCGTCCTTGCCTTCCTCCGCAACTTCCTCCCCATCCTAGCACCCCCTCTTCTCCCTTTGCCTCCTCCCTCATGGCGTTCTCATCCTCCCCCTCCTCCCCATCTCCCTCTTCCCCCTCCTCTCCTACTGCTTCCCCCTCCTCCTTTACCTCCCCCACCAAACCTTAGCCTCTTCCCCCTTCTCCTCCTCCCTATCCTTCTCCTCTAACTCTATCTCCTCTTCCTCCCCTCCCCAAACCTCCCTCTTCCTACGCCTCTTGCTTCCTCCCACTCTTCCCCCTCCTCTCCATCCTCCTCTTCCCCCTCCACCTCCCCCTCACCCTCTTCCCCCTATCATGTCGCATCCCCCTCTCCTCCCCTTCCTCCGCCTCCTCCTCCTCCTCCTCCCCTTCCTCTGCCTCCTCTTCTGCCTCTTCCACCTCAGCTTCTTCCCTCACATCTACCTCCTCCTCCTCCCCCTAGGCCTCCTCTCCCCCTCAGCCTCCTCTCCCCCTCAGCCTCCTGAACCTCTGCCTATTTCCTCCTCATCCACCTCATCCCCTCCTCCTTCTCCTCATCTTCCTAAGAAAAACATAAAAATAAAAAATAATTAAGTATAATCTCATTCTCTTTATTTAAAATACTTACATATTTTTAGATTTCCTCCACCTCATCCTCTCCTCCTCCTCATCCTTGTAAGAAAAACATCGGAAAAAAAAAAAATCACATATCATTTCATTCTCTTTATTTATACTACTTATCATACTTACATATTTTCATATTATTTACTTGAATGTTAATCCAACAAAAAATCTACATAAAAAAACGCAATATAAATAATTAATTATGTTGTCTCAAATGTAATGGCAAAGAGCTTCCTCATCATTGGAGAAAAACGAGTTAGGGTGGGTGAAACACAAAATTACAACCAAGAAAATTGGAGAACTCGAAATAAGAATTGATTGGTCTCTATAAATAAACAGAGACTAACGCATTGCCTTCATAATTGCCAGATCCAATAACTATGGGTAGATATCTCCTCCTCCTCATCCTTGTAAAAAAAAAAAATTACATATCATTTCATTCTCTTTATTTATACTACTTATCATACTTACATATTTTCATATTATTTACTTGAATGTAAATCCAACAAAAAATCTACATAAAAAATGAAATATAAATAATTAATTAGATGGTCTCAAATGTAATCTCAAAGAGCTTCCTCTTCATTGGAGCAAAACGGGTTAAGGTGGGCGAAACACAAAATTTCAAAAACAATCTACTTATCACCAATACCTTCACGGTTAAGATGTATTTCTAATCTAATGGTGCATTAGGACAATGTACCTATAGGGCTATGTTTCAACTAATTGATCACCATTATACTAACCATTCAGTGTTTGTTGTTATTTGTGTTTACATTTAGGAAGAAAATTTAATTGCCTAGCTATGTGTGAGGAGACTAATATTGATATGAAATGTGTGAAGAAAGTATAATGGCCCATAAAAGTATAAATAAATGCTATCTTCAGTTTGAGAAAAATAATTATAAACAAGACCTCGAAACAAGTGCTCAGCATTTCAAATGTTGGAGCAAAATTATCCATAAATGCTAAAAGAATTATCGATAAATGTCATCTATTATAACAATGAATTATGAAGAGAAGATGTTCTTCCAGGCTAAAGAATGGCTCTTACAGGTGCTTCATCTTCATCTGGATGAGAGATTATATGTCCTCCTCAAGTATCAAATCCTGTATATATATTTATAGGCTCACGGTGTACAACAAGATTTGAGTATTAAAGAGATATTTAGTTGAAGTTATGTGAGCTTATTTCTACAAGAAGATTTATACATTTAAGTTATACCGCAGAGGCAAATATCTGAATTACAAGATTTGATATCGCTCGTGTATATATCACAACAATAATCTGAAATGTAGCTTATTAATATTACAAATCTTGTAATTAGTTTTGAAATTTATCAAACTAAATCTAATAAGTAGTACAGTTAAGCTATACCGTAGAGGCAAATATCTGAATTACAAGATTTGATATCGCTGGTGTATATATTACAAAAATAATCTGAAATGTAGCTTATTGATATTAGAGATCTTGTAATTAGTTTTGAAATTTACAAAACTAAATCTAATAAGTAGTCAAAGTGAAAATTGTAATTAAGCAAATATATAAATTACAAGATTTGGTATCCCTGGTATATATATTACAACAATAATTTGAAATGTAGCTTATTAATATTACAAATCTTGTAATTAGTTTTGAAATTTATAAAATTAAATCTAATAAGCAGTAAAAGTGAAAATTGTAATTAAATTGCATGGTAGAGGAGAGTTAAACTAGCATTTGCACCAAATGTTGCAAAGAAAACGCCGTAAGGCATAAAATGCGGAAATCCATTATCCATGTAGTGTATGCATTATTCAACAAGGTTGATCTCTCTAAATTTGTTGCAAACATTTATGTTGTTCCATTGCTAATTTATTTAGAATCTACTACTACCTCCTCTTCTTGGAATATTAAATTTCTTATCACAATCCCTCTAATTATTGGCATCACAATTTTTTCCACTTTAGTGGCCTTACCTTCAACCTAAAGAGACATGAATTTGAGTCACTCAATTAAAAATCAATTGCTATATCTCTATATGAGCTCATTCCTTCTGCCATCAGCTGCCAAAACATGGCTCCTCGACCTTCTCTTCCCATGCTAGCAGAAGCACATATTTGTTTATAAACCATATCAAATAAATTGTCTCTCTAGTCGATGCCTAATCCTTGGTCTTTAGAGGATTTCCCAAAATATACAAACATAATTGTTTTCTTCAATATTTTGCTTCCATCTTCTAGATGGTTCTTTATCCAACCCAACCGAACAGTTAATAAATAAGGGCAAACTGCTCTTTGTATTCAGACTGATGCCCTTCCAAACGAACTTGCTTTGTGTATAGAGATATGCAGTGAATAATTATGAATATGTTAATAAACCCCAATTTATTTCCCAAAGCAATAAGAAAATAAGGGCAAACTGACTTCAGAAATTCTTAATGCTACTGTTCCATCTTCACTTAGATTGTTCTGGAAATAGGAAGATTTCCCGAATGATTGTAGGAAGAAAATGAGAGAGCATTAAGAAATTCAGTTGAATTTGGAGGAGATGAATGTGATGGCAAGGCAAATCTGTTAAACTTCAATGATCAAATATGTTGAATAAATCTACCACCATTGGAAGAGGAACATTTAATCCCATGAAGCCATTGATGTGTTGGCCTAAATGTCCCTCACCAATTTGAAGAATATATCGCTCTCTAATGATATTGCTCAAAGGAAACCAAGAAAACAATGTTCCGACACCACAGGGCATTTATTATTAGCTCCATATTTTCTAATGTGTTTTCTGTCTTACAAATGTTTTGAAGCTAAGTTGTCTTCTTGCATAGATGCAGACGAACAATTTGCAAATGATGAGAATTAGGTATTTAAAAATGTAAATTTGCATGCCTGCTAGTTCCTAAAGAATATCCCAATTACTCTAGCACATATAAAGAGCAAATTCTTTGTAGGAAAAGAAAAGGCAAATCTGTTAAACTTAAATGATCAAATATGTTGCATAAATCTGCCACCAACGACGTTGAAACAATACATTTATATAATCTCACCAAGAAGCATGAACCTGCCAAGTTCCAACACTAAAATATTTTTTAAAACATATATATGGAAATGTGTTCATCTCTTTATTGGATGCATTGTGAATTTGATATTCATAAGTTCTTTTCCTGGGCCCACTTAGTCTTTCTTGGCACACACTTGTGTTTGATTCTTGGTGACATGTTTGGTTTTTTCAACACATGGATATTTTCTAGTTGGCACTCTCAGTCTGCTGCTAACATTTGAAAAGTGGGATGACAAAAACCAAAAGTGGAATTGCGTGGGGTGGTTCCCTGGTGGTGAGCTTCACCAATTCAAAATCTACACCTAGTTGACTTGAAACCCAAATAAACCATACTCCAAATTGACTTGAACAAAATTTCATATTTGTGGCAAATTTATGATCCTCTTAGGTTAGCCATTTTCTTGATTATTTTCGAACTTAGTTCTTATTTGTGTCTCTTCCAGTTTTCTCTGCAAACCATTGCACAAACCACTACCATTTAATGGCCCCTCAAACAACAGATTCAATGAACATTTTACTAAGCGAAATCATACCAATTTCCACGGCTGATTTGTGCTATAATTTACTGTGTTTTGGTTGCTGCTTCCCTAGTGAAATCGTTCCTCTATCAACGGAATTTTGTAGCCCTTCAATACAACAATTTGATGGGTGCCTTGCCAACTAAAAATGTGCTCCCTTTTGTTGCGACTTGGTTGGTAAATTCTCACCAAAATCATGGATCTAACCTAGTGAATTCGTCCTCTTTTTATACTGCATTTTGGTCACCAAAACACCCAGCAAAAAGAAACCTCTTGGCTCTGTCAACCGTGTCTGCAATTGTAAATTCATGATATTATCTCTCTGACTTTCAATATTACATTTTTTTCAACCTTCACTAATTTCATCTTACCGGACCCTGGTTGTCCACACATCTGCCTTTGCTCACAACTTAGCCATATTTTCATTATTGGTTTGATCAAATATCATTGGTGATATGTGTCTCCCACTGCCATTGTTCATTGTAAGCAGATTTTTTGCATCTGCATTCAAATATTTGAAGGCAATGTCCTAGTTTAGTTTTATTGTAGAATCCATTGACAGAAAAGAGACACTTGCAGTCACTATAGGAAAAGTGTATCATCATTTGATATATTGATTGATCTAGATTCTATAAGAAGGGGAAGTTGGGTAGAATGTAACATATACGTGAGCTCCAACTTGAAGTTTAGAGCCCCTATATCTCAATGCAGCATTAACATATATACAATTACTAAGGTTTGTGGATCTGCAAATCTCTTGATGCTTTCTATAACTTGTTGTCAAGCTTCTCGAAATTAAGCAAATTGAGACAAACAAATAACAAATGTGTCATCCTTTGATCCTTGCAATGTAACTAAGATGGCAGTCGGAATCATGATTGGCCTCTGGAAAATGCCCTTTCAACTAGTGAATTCAATACCAAAACTAAGGATTGTAAGAAGATCCATCCTTGAGTTCTCTCCACTAGTGAATGACTAATTAATTAGAAGTATAAAATATCTACTTCTATTTGGCAATAAAACATATTCCTAGGAGATCTTTGATATGACCAATGAGGAAGTTTAATCTAGTTTCCATTGACAATATCACAATCATAAAACAAAGTGCAAATAGAATATTTCTTGCCCACCCATTCATTGTTCCATCTCATTTCTATGAACATATATGCCTCACATTCATTACAGAACCCTGGCATTGTTATGAGTACAATTCAATGACTTTTGTTGGTGAAATTAAAAACATTGTGTGATAGATGCAACAAAAGGTGATAATGCCATTGATAATCGTTGAGTAATACAACCTTATAATATCTTGAATACAGCTCGACTATGATGCAAAGAATATAGTGAAAAAATCTTAGGGCCATATACCAATTGCTATGAGAATAAGATCAGCCAATAAAGCTGGTGGATTTTTGGAAAAGCTCAAAAATTTTAACTGTGTTATTTTTCCAAGAAAATGTTACGACATCCCCAACCCAATAAATCATTCATGGGAGTTTAAACACCCTAAGTATCTAGAAGCTTCCATCTTTGACCTGCTTCTCCAATCCATGAATGCCTTGATAAGCATTTCTTCTAGGGATTTATTTTCCTCAACATCTTTGGGGAAACTCTATGTTCCACTCCTTATTACTCACATAATGAATATATGTTGCATCACAAATTCCCCACATCTAGAAGCTTCTTTCAACGGTGCATGCGAAATTGCTACCAAAGGACAGGCTAGATATGTGTTCAAAAAAATAGCAACAAAAACTCCATTGGCATGTATGCAGAGGATATTTAGTACCGATAATGAGGAAGATTTCAGTGTTCTTTAATTTCAATATTCTTTCCCTCTTCCTTATGACTTTTTGTGTATTGTGTCCTACTTTGAGAAATTTGGTTTAGCTAGGGAGCATTGTAGGTATATAAAAAAAATAGAGCCTATAACCTTATTATTGTTTTTTTCCTACTTCCACTTCTTATAAAAATCATCCCAATTCTTTCATTGGTTATCATAATACTTATCCTTTTTAATTGCCTCATCTACTATGTGGGGATCATTTTGATCTGATTCATGTACAAAAATTGCAACCCATCAAGGAACCGGTTCACCTTCAACTAACATATTTCTTAAGTTCCCAGGGCAAGGAGGCTCATCCTTCGGGATTTATCTAAAGGAAGAGAACCCATTGAATTTATTCATTGCCACTTCAAACCCACTCATTCATCCTTCAACTCCATAGCCCTCACAAAAGGCAATAGTGAAAGGTTTGAAAGGTGTAGCCGTTGTGGTGCTAGTGGGCAGCACTGCTATGGGCCCTTGGGCTGCCTCAAATTGGTTCAAGGCTTAACACCTGAAGATGGTGGTTTTGAGAGGTAATAGGGCATTTACTTTATTTTATGGTTTATTGCTATTCAAACTCCCCAAAACCCTAATGTAACCATTCATTTGTAATAATTATTCATTTTATTATCAGATACAATATTATAGCATAACTTCTGGAAATATTTTAACATCAAATTTGCACTCATGAGAGCTAATATCAACACAGGGTTTTACACCATAATTGTGGCTACTGTCTAGATTAAAAACTCTTGTTGTATCCTCACGCCCCTCCTGTTCATTCCCTCATGGTGGGTAGTTTGACTCTTCTTGTCTAACATGGCGGTTCTGGTCTTTGGGACTACATTGTTGCATCTTGGATGATTGGGAATTTGAGATTCATAGACTTCATTCTTATTAAAGCAAAATTCTCTTGGATAAATCACATCAAGTTTTAGGATCGATGCGTTTTGAACTTCTACTAAGTTTCATCATCAAGGAAAAAATCTTATTGTGCATATGCCCATCGGGGTTTCCCACTCTAACATTGAATCAAACTGTAAGATAGGTCCTATCATCTTTACCCTTGCTATTCCTGGCATTAGAATCTAGACATAGTACCTAACTATTTTGGTGAGCTTACACCTACGTTATGCTCTTTCTTTAGTCATGTTGCAAGAAGTTTTGCAGGGCTATGGGCTCACAGAAACCACAGTAGTAGCAACATATTTAGATGGTGAAGAAGAAAGTAGGTAGTATGGATCAGTTGGCTTGTTGACTCCAAATACTGAAGAAAAAATAATTGATCCTGATTCTGGGACTCCTCTACCTCCAAACAATAGAGGAGAATTGTGGCTTCACGGTCCCATTGTTATGAAAGGAATGTGCTTCTTAAACATTATTTCCTTTATAAAATGAAAATTTGATATCATGAAATGTATTTTACTATAAGATCAATGAACCAATCACATCCTTGGACCCAATATAAGTAGTAAAACTGCCATGGAACAAGAAGTAAACTATGCTATCAAAGATATTTACCCTATGGCATAAAACAAAATAGAGCTATAAAATAGGAAACATCCAATCCTGTTCTATAGAAGTACTCAAATAAGTACTCAATATTCTAAGCGAAGCATGCAAATTGATCGAAAGAATACAACAAATCAACGAGAAGGTACAAGAACAACTCCAAAAAATTCAGACAATGTATAAATAATGACATGATTAGAATACAACTACTCATAATTTAGTCGAAGGAGATTAACTCAACTCGTTGTTGCTAATATTGTTGGGGATTTGGCTAGTTCTATCCTAGTAAGGGCCTAGTTTGAATCCCCTAGTAAAGTGCACTAATCTATACCAACACATTCACTACAAAATGCTATCTAGTGAGGTGGGGTAATATCAAGTGGGTTTCCCCATATGGTTGTCCTTGGAAAAGAATCACTACTAAAAATTTCCAGGTTGAAGATCTTGTATGTGGCTACGTTTAAGCAAGGAGAGATTCCATGTAGAAGGGAAAAAGTTGGAAAGTCACCAATATGGGTCATTCAAGATTTTACAGCGGATTGGAAGCATTCATTCAACTTGTCCCTCCCATCATAAATGAACATCCTCTTTCCATATTGAATGATGAAAAGTTGAAGTCTTTGAACTACCAATGTCAGATGTGGGATGAAGATGAAGAATAGTTCTAGCAGATGAGGAGATACCTAGTATGCAAACCGAACTTGTACATGATATCGTATTGCAAATAAAGATTCGTGCTTATAGGAAATGGCCAAAGACTACTTACACATTGGTTTAGAAGGTAAAATTTTAAGCAAAGACAATATATATTAATGGAGGAGATGACAAAAAAGGAACCATTCTCATCTTGAACCTAATAAGTTAGTACAGAACCTGAAACCTCCCAAATGGAGGAGGTATGGCCAGTATAGATTCATGAAAACATCAAGTACTATAGGAATAACTAAACCTAATCAAATAGCCAACGAATTGGACAACAGGGAAAACCAGAGAGAGCTGTTGAAAAGGAACATGAGAGTTTGCAAAGGAAAACAGGATGGAGGAAAAAAGAAGGGACACATGGATCAATTTTATAAACATCGGGCATCTTCTAGAAAAATAAGTAAGATACTTCTGTCCTAGGAAGTTCACATATTTATATTATGTAGGAACAAGAAACCAAAGACAAAGTTGCAAACTTATGATTTTCTTGGGTTAAAAGTTCATGTGTATAATCATTGGTGTGTATGCATTAGCAGCTTGTAGTTGAGCTTTCTAATACGGATTTATTATATAGACAACAAAGCTCCATTTTTATATCACCCAGAAGACACAAAAGATATAAATCAGTAACAAAGGAGGCCAATTAAAAATCTCTGTGACCCAATTAATTGTGTAAAATGAAGAATTGAAAATCGTATCATAACTCCAATATATGGAAGATGTGAGGAAGCAGTTCGATCATTAAAAAAAGAAAAAAATAAAGACTAAATACAATATCTTGCTACTAACTATTAACATTTGTGGATAACATAGCATCCAGAGTAAATAACATTCATACTGATCATAAAGACATGATACACAACTCCTTTACAATGAAGAAATAACAATGATTCAAAGTTTGGTGCTCAAGGTTGAGGGAGCACTAAGCACCCGCTGCACGACATTTAACGTTATACAGCCTCGGTTCTACATTATCGTATCCGAAAAAACTAACTTTAAATACGATGGTTTACGACCAATACTGCAGAGCATCAATTACGTTGTAGCCAAGTACGATGGTGGATAGAGACAACAATCAGTCAAGCAACAACGGTTGAGCGAGAGAGATCAGATCATCTGGAGATTAAAATGAACCGAAGTACTTGATTTCACTGCAAATTCCAGTCAACTCAAATCCATGTAAGTGCAGGAAAGTAAATACGCCCTAATTACGTCCTTGTTTCAAGTAACAGACGAGAAACGGTAACGCCCCTTCTTTTGATTAATCGAGGGAGAAGTATTCAGATGGCCACGCTTGCAGAAACTCAAAATAACACTGAGGGGAGGAAGATGGGTTACGTAGCCCTGTTTCCATCCACCGGAATGGGTCATCTCACGACCTTTCTTCATCTCGCAAGAATTTTAGCAGCCAACCACGGGTTCTCCGTCACATTCATCACCACCAAGGCCAATGTTTGTCCTTCCGAAACCGCACACATCGACGGCATCGCCTCTTCGGGTTTCGACATTTGCGTGGTTCAGCTTGAAATTCAATCATCGTTATCTGAAACAATGAGAAATGAATCCCAAGATCCAATTTTTGCGTAGTGGGATGCCCTTTGTCGCTCCATGGACGCCTTGGAACACCTCCTCCTCACGGATCTGCTCAGCTCTTCCGCATCGCGGCCTCCCATTTCCACCATTATCACGGATCTCATGCTCACTACTACTCTTCAAGTCACCACCAAGTTCAGCATCCCTAATCACATTCTATACACGGCTTCTGCTTTGTCGCTCGACTTTTTCCTCTACACCCCAATTCTTGATTCTCAGGACTCTGATTTCAATGATGAGGAATTGATATTAAATATCCCTGCTTTCCCCCCGTTCCCACCTCTCAAATCAAACAGGGTCTCAAGAGCAAAGGGAGTGCGTTCTACAAACACTTCATTTCCAATGGCTCCAATGCCCTCAAGGCTTCGGGTATTCTTGTCAATACGTTCTATGATCTCAAAGATCCGTTTCTTGACGCCCTTCGCAGCGGGCAGGTGATGGAGGGATGACCTCCCGTATACTTGATCGGACCCCTCTTTCTTCCATCCATGTCGATGGTGCATTCCAACTCATTAAAGCTCTTGTCAATCCCCGATGATGAACACGATACAGAAAAATGGTGCCTGCAATGGCTGGACTTGCAACTTTCCAGATCGGTGGTGTTCGTGAGCTTTGGCAGCAGATGGGACATGTCGGTGTCTCAGATCATAGAACTCGCCTTGGGGTTAGAGCACAATGGGCAACGATTTCTCTGGGTGCTGAGGATTGCTGTGATGGGAAATGAGGGATTCAATCCCTCAACTATTCTTCCACTGGGATTCGAGTCTCGCGTGGGGGGCAGAGGAATGGTGGTCACTTCGTGGGTTCTGCAGGCGGGCATTCTATCACACCATGCAGTCGGAGCGTTTGTGAGCCACAACGGATGGACTTCGGTAGTGGAGAGCATGGGTTGTGGAGTTCTTATCGTTGCTTGGCCCCTGTTTGAAGATCAGATGAAGAATGCGAGGTTTGTGGTAGAGAATGCCAAGGTGGGCGTGGAGGTTAAAATTGCAGAGTCATAACGAAACGCTTTACCTGCCCCTTTTCTCCCCGTTTTTTTATTTCAGTTTTCGATCAACGATCAAAATTCGTTCAATCATCTAACACCACAAATCCACGGTGAACAATAGGATACGAAAGTGGCTGGGGCAATTCATTTCAAAGGGAAACGCCTTACGGCGTAATTAAGAATAACGGTAATTCATGGAGCCATTGTTGGGGTTATATTGAATGAGAATGCAAGGTATTATAAGAAAATGAAACGTATTACACACTCCAACGTCGGTTGAAGAGCCCCTTAACAATATCCATATCACAGTTAATGGACTAACGAGAAACATCTAAATATGTAATCTCTGATATACCTATCAAGCCAACAAAGTAAAAAACTTATATAATAGGGAGAGTTAGAAGGTCTTACCTATCCTTCAGCTCGAAACCGATTATGTCCGCCACAGCAGAAAGAACATTCCTCCATTTTTCTATGGTGTTGGGGTAGTATCGTGGTTGAGAATCAAATGTTCTTTTCCTTTAGAGCACCCCAAGATATCGAGCGTAAACTCGATCTCAGCCGTGCGTCCACCGAAGATCGACATAGAAGACCGGAATTATTGTTGACCCCGATTTCAACATATGTTACCTCATAGCTACGAGTTCATTGAGACACCAATTTGATTGAGCATAATTTCGAGAGAATATCGCTACATGAACAGAGGTTGTTCGAATAGTCCCTTCGATTGGAGGATCCAAGAAATCAACATTAACATCCTCTTCCTGCAACGTGATTACATGAACACGTTACCAAGAAATGAACACGGGATCAAATTGACATAAAAGAATGATATATAGATGGAATTCGATGCAACAAAGCTTAATTCGATGTCATCCATGCATACGGTCATTGATATCCATGAGTTTCAAAATTGTAAATCCTCTCCTCTTCTCCCACTTCCTTAAAATATCCTCTCCTCTTCTCCCACTTCCTTTAACACATATATTCCCAACCTTACCGGATATATGTACTGCCCACGCTCTTTGAAGGTTTCATCGACTCCAATGTTTAATCGACGCCATTACCAGAGTGCGACTCCGAGTTATCATTATATAAATGCAAGTGGCTTCGATAAGTTGCTTTCCCGTCCCAAAATATAACAAAATTGACCAACGTAAACATGTTTATGTTCTGACACGCGTCAATACATAAGAGTGTAATATGATGCTTTCGTCAGAGAATATGCTTTTGTGTGAATATGCCAATAATGAAAGCTACGGGAGTGGAATATGTCAGAGATTATAACAAATTACACGCGCCCATTACTATCATTACTCTCGTTTGAACGTTAGATGTTATCCAAGCGCCCACTACTCTCATTACTGGTCACACAGGGCACGCACTACTTACGCATGTGCATTTAAATTCGTGTCAACGCTTCCATAATACAATATAATACTTATCATAATGATTCCATGTAGCGAAGTAAAATTATCTTACAATTTCATTTTCCCATGCAGAGATGAGTTGTTTGTGATACCATAGTTTGGATCAAGAAATTTTGTCGTTATAGAGTTTGATGACAATGAATGGATGTCGGTTTCAATCCCGAAGATAATCAAGAAACCACATAAAAACATAAATAAAGAAAGTATCTTATGCAAAGATCTGGCAAGTCAATTACCCTGATGTATTTCTTTTTTGAATATACATTTTGTCCAAATAGAAAATAAATAAATAATGCAATATATGCAATGGTCGGGCACATTACCTATTTTGTTTTGTGAATTTATATTTAATACATCTCAATCTTGATGAATTCATTTTTAGGGATAATCTTTGTGTATGAGATTTCAATATCTTTACCTCCATTAAAATAGAGATTTGGTATTGTTATTTTTTAAATGAAATAATAAAATTTATTTAATTTTATTATTAAATATATTGATGTTTACTTTTAAGTGAAATAATAAAATCACTTAATTTTTTATTAAAAATATTTAAAATATATTTTGTGTTAAGTAAAAATTAAAATAAAAAATATTATTTAGTAATAATATTGAATTCTTACCTTTTTAATTTTCTTAAATATTAAAACATATATTTTTTTAGTTTTTTTTTTTTAATTTCTTTTACG